>JAOYSI010000003.1:1525686-1537197 GCA_025775065.1 Hiodon alosoides | reverse complement strand
AGGATGGGGAAATCGCCAAAGGGTGGGAGGTAGAACGTGTCTGTCTGTGCTGAAGCTAGGTTGTGTGTGACTGTGTGACTGTGTGTGACTGTGTGTGTGTGGCCTTTCACATGAATGGTGGGTGGGGTTCTGGATGTTTTGCTGGCTTTTTCTTATCCATTTAGCAGAAAGGTTAATGACAAATGCTCCAATATGAAGCTGTTGCTTTAGTTTGCCCATGCTGTTGGCGTTTGTTGCCCGTTTCCCTCAGACTGCTGCGTTTTTGGAGCATCTACGAGAGATCCCCGCTGGCCATTGCCCCGCTCACTAATGGCCTCTGCTGTGCCTTCTCCACTGACGGCAGTGTGCTTGCCGCAGGGTGAGTGCCGTACAGTCCTACAGGAAACATTACCAATGTTCACATTTTCTGTGTTTATTTTCCATAAAGCCTCCTGAATGGCTGGGGGAAGGAATTTCATGACTGCTAGTTAAGGTAGTAGTAGCTCTGAATTGAGAGTTATCTTTCTTGACATCTGGTTCAGGAAATTTTTTTTTTAAAGAAGAGGCGGGGACCTGTGGAACAGGTTTTCCCTTTCATGCAGGGATTAGTGTATGTTTCCCGCCCTCGAGGAATCTGACTGCTGCAAGGGGGTGACCTGTTAGGACTTAGTTAGTAAGGCTTGGCACTCGCAGCACGTTGACGCACACAAGATCACGCGGTAATGATCGATAATGTCCCTGTAATGTTGCATTGTCTTTGGAGCATGCAGCTCATAATTCACTACTCTCTCTCTTCCCAGTTCCCGTGACGGCAGCGTGCACTTCTGGGCGTCGCCACACAGCATCGCCAGTCTGCAGCACCTGTGCCGCATGGCCCTGCGCAGGGTGATGCCCACCCAGCAGGTGCAGATGCTCCCCATTCCACCACGCATGGTAGACTACCTGTCCTACAAGATCATCTAATCCAATCGACACCACTGCACACTGTAAACCCATGGTTTCCTTCTTTTTTCTTTTTCTTTTTTACAACAAAACAAAAAAAAAAAAACAGGAGAACTTGATTTGCTGTACTAGTGAGGTCTCTATTTTGTACTTATTTATATTTATATTTAAGTTTACTCAAAGCGTTTGCAGGCGTCTTAACGTATTCTTGCATAGTTGTCAAACATGCGTGACTGCCGGAGAGTGGTGATGGCTGTCCAACAGCCTTACTATGTCAGGGTGGTGCCTCTTGACCTTATCTGGAGCCGTTTCCTCCCATTCTAAAAGGTGCAGGTTTAAAGCCGAAAAAACGATCTACGGTCAGTGAATGAAGTTGTCAGTTGCCATCCCCTGAACCGTGGGTTAATGCGGCCCTCTGTATGCGGGCCCTCGCGTAGAAAGTTCGCTCTGCGCCCGAGTGCCGGTTCCAGGGACAGTCGGGAGGGGAGTTGGCATGTGCGTGTGACTGTGTGGGACACCTCCTGTGGGAATGTGCCCGGCCTTTCAGGGACAGGGGCTGTGCCCTGTTGATGTGCCTCTGCGGTTTCTCCTAGCTCTTAACACTTGCTGCCACAGCTCCAATGTTTTTCAACACATGCCGTTGAAAAGGTTTGAGCCTTTATTTAATCCAAATTTAGAGTGAAAACCAATAACATCTCATGGGCTCACTTAAATTTTTTTTTTTTTGGTCATGTATATTTTTACCTGTATAGAAATTTGTAAAGACAATACCATTTGTGTACCTGTATATTGAAATGCATCAACGTTTTTGTTATTCTGTTTTTTTTTTTTATTTCTGTGTACGACTTCTGCTTTTATTTAATGCATTCTAGAATAGAACGACTTGTAAATAATGTCATTCTGTGTATGCATATAAATGTTTTCCTTGTAATGTGAAGAATGGACACGTGTGTGTGTGTGTGTGTTTGAGTGTGTACAATTTCAACTTTTTATTGGAGAGATCTCGATTTGGTTGATGCTCTTCTCAGAAACTGACCATCATTGCCTCTAAATCCCAATCCGACTAAACTATGTAGTAGAGCCTCCAGGGAGAATTTCATTTCCCCTTCCTATCCAGCAGATCTAAAATACTGGGCTGCTTTAATCTGTGATTTCTGAATTGATTGTCTAAAACATTTGATACTTCTGCATAGCCTGGCTCAGTCTCCAAGCATTCCCTGTCACCCATACAGCTAGTTTTTATAGCTGAAACCTACCTCCAGAAGTTGGGAATTTCGTCACTGGATTTCGTTTTATATTAGGTTCACATTTAAAGCCTATGTCTTTGTGTGCGTGCATGGAGTTTGTGCTTTCTGAATGGGCGAATATTATAAACTGATCTTCTGAAGTAGGCGTAAGAAAATATCGGGGATGTTATTGGCAGGTCAGAGTGGGAGTAGTACCTGTACTTTAAAAGTCTATCTTAAATTTGTTGGACTGACTAACCTGGACAGTTGACGACTAACCTTTGCAATAAGTTTCAGACAATTATCAAAGCTGATGCCAAAGATACTCTCGGATTTTGTATCCTGCGAGTGGCAGTCAGTCTCTTTTTGTTTTCATCCATTTATGGTTAAAACTTGAACTATTTTTATATAAGGTTTTCTTCTGGTATGAAATCTGTACCTCAGAAGGTGCTTCTGAGCTTAGTGCTGCTGATATCTCGGAGCAGAAAATGCATCAAATGCAGATGATGGTACAGATCGTAGAGTCTCCGAAGACTGTTCATCTTCATGCAAGTATTAGGATGTGACCATCTAAACGTTTCAAGGAAAAGTGCTTCAATCATTCTGTTCGAGGCAGTACCAGTCAGCGGTATTAATCAAAACGAATGTATATTTTCTTTTTATGTTCACGTATTTTTGCATTTCTAGTCTTAATAAAGGTTTGCTTCAAAATCTTTCTTTTTTTTTTTTGCCGTTATTGATGAAACGCATCTAATGCCCGTTACATTGTTCTTCCTTTGAATTGACATGTTTCATCTGATTGGCGGTGACGGTTGTGTCATTTTCGTTGCTGGGGGTGGATTTATTTGTCAGTGCTATAAGTTTGTTTTCTGGAAAAAAAACGAGTTCTTCCATGTGGAAACAATTAAGTGCAACACACCTTTTTTTTAAAGGGGGGGTCCGAGCAATCATTTACAGCCTGGGTTATCGTTTACCAGCACTGTTAATTCAGTCAGGTTAAATATTAAGGAATGAAGCCGAACTGGCTGAAAACACAGGGAAAGGGATTACAGACCTATTGCACACTTACTGCGGTGCATGATTAAAAGTAGGAATTCGACCACTCAAGTAATAAAATACAGACCATTTTTGCCTGGAATTTTCCACAATTATGTTACTTGGGAACTATTCAGACTTGTACAACTTCCTTTGTAATAAAACTAACCATAAAGTTTACTGACGTTCAAATGGGTAACTAAAGTTCAGAAAACAATAATGGGGGGGGGGTTTAACTTTAAACTAGAAACATGGCAGAATTATTTTAGAAGCATATTCTTTATATACTTCAACTTTCTCTACATCCCAGAGATTACAGGTTCTATCCCATTTCAAATCATTAACCATCTGTGACTGATTTCCCTTGCAGACAATGGCTACCAGAGGTGGATATTTCTTTCTCTTCTCTCAGGGAATAATGACCCCCTTTGTGACTTGCTAGGCATGTACAGGATTTGGGGTGCTGTGGGTAGGGCATGCAAATCCCCTCCAAACCAGGCTTTAGCCTTCTGTGTGGACTACATAGCTTTTTATGTGTTAAATTACCAATTTGTCTGAACTTTGTCTGCGTTCTTCTAGTATGGGGGGTTGGGAGACTTTGAATCATTGGGCCCAACCTACAAGTACACCATTGGTGATTACAAATTTTGTAGTCGTATGATGTAAAAACATATATGGTGTATATTGACTATGCCAAATTGAACAGTCATTGTTACGTATGTGGGGGGGAAGCAAAGAGCAATGCGCTCATCTTCACTAGGTTGTAGCTGCTCATGTCAGTAACGTATTTTAACTGTGTAATCCAAACTGCCTTATGTAATAAATCAGATCTGGCTTCAGGTCAGCGGGATTTGGAAGGAGTACACTTCCAAAACAATGTTTTACTATCATTGCATAGACACATTACAAAAACACAGTTAAACTGTAAAGAACCGGCTTGCCGTTCAGTAGTTTCACAGCGGGGAAATGTTGGGTCTTCACTGTGTCAATAAGCATGGGTTTGTCTTAAAAGGTATTTGCACTGTTACCATAGTGTGACACGTGATTTAACTATACACTGTTTCTTTATCAGGTTTCTGCTAAAGGTAAATTGACATAGGATAAAAAATAAAAAAAAACTACTGTGTGTTAAAGTTATCATTAATCATCATTAATTCATTAATATGATGAAATAAGATTTAATTTTGTAAAATGAATAATAAAAGTACTCGTAAATATGGAAAACTCATTCAAAAGTCAAAAGGATCAGTGAATTCAATATTCTTCACATTCCGTCCCTTCCTCCCATTGTCACCATTTCCTGTCGCAAAGTCATCTGACTTAGAGTCACTTCCTGTTCCAATTTCATATCCCCATAACCTGATTTACGAAGGAACTGTTGTAAATTGCACATCCTACCTTTAACCAATAGTTTCTTCATGGGCTGATTCGAACCCCTAAATGTATATGAACCGAACGCTCACGCTAGAGATATCCTGAATCAGTAATTTAACTCTAGTTGTGTGAGATCTTAATTGTTCCGATTAAGTAAGATTCATTGTTGAATTTGAGCCTATATTCCGGCCAATGTTCAACATGTATGTATGTAATTACAGACGAAACGGCCAATGACAGCGGGTCCTTCAGTGTCCCACGTCAGTTGTGATATAAGTCGTTTTGTGCGGCCGTGGACAGTCTATAAATAGCAAGTTGCGATTCCTGCATAATCATCACTATTCAAGATGGGGTACACGTTTTGAGGGATCTTGAATATCTATATACACACATACACATTTTATTTTATTTGTTTACATCCGGTCATAGATTTTTAGTACATGGATCCCAGGGCAGGTCTTAGGGTCACCATGATGTTGGCCTTTTTAGCATCGTTCTGAAGTTTCTAGCTCGAATTTGGAAAAGGGTACGCGATTTAAATTTGCATGCCATGTCCGGCTACAGGCATGAGATGTGGGCACTGCGTGATGTGGCGTAGCCAATATCGCCCATGAACCGCCATCCCATTCCGAGTCACGAATTGTCTGCAGCAGGACATCACGTAGGATTTATGGTGACAAATCACAATATTTTTATTGACTCAAATCGTACTACATCGAAATCGTTTTAAGAGATGAGAGGATGGCCAGTACTCTTAATGTTATAGCAACTACTGAGATCCTGACGTGTAACGCACTCTTGCTTTTCTGTGTAATTAAAAATTACATCTGGGGTAAAGCATAAATTAGCAACAAAAAGGCTAGTGTAAAAAAAATTTAGCCAATGACCAAAACCAACAATAACCAATATTAACTGTAACTACACACAGTATTAAGCAGAGGGCGCTACATTCTCATTAAACAATTCAACCAACGTGTTTTGTGAGGGGGGAAAAAATTATAATATTGCGAATAATATTTTTTTAATCATATAAAATACACGTATAAATACACACTTTTGCTACACAAATAAGAACATGTTACAAAATGGGACTTCTGTTCCACACACACTCCTGTCTCCCAAAAAGCAGAGAGAGAGATGCTGTGAAGCCAGTCCAAGCTACGGTAATCAAAAGCAGCTACTCTGCTTCATTTCCACTGTTGATAGGGAACTACCTACGGGTAGTCCGCTCTTTGACCTGGTCACCATGGGGAAGCACTGTGACGTTGTCCAAGTAACACCAACAACAGGCCATGACCGCATTTGTTGTGCCTTGTCTGTCTTAGCGCAGCTTTCCGAACTGATCCGTGAGATCTGGTGCTTTCCCTACCGGGGGAGGGCTGGGTGGGTTTGGGCCTTACTCCCCTGGTTCATGGTTAGTTTTCTCGATAAAGCACTTTCCCCATGGGAAGTAGAGGTAACAGGCCTTGGCATGCCCCGCTTTGAATGAGCTCTGAGCTGTGTCCCTAAATCGCCTACTCTGGCCAAGACACAACTGCTGATATGTTGACAATTATGCACTCTCCCTTTTTAAGTGAACTAACATTTGAAATAAAATACTAAACGGCAGCTTTTCACTCCCCTCTGCTAACCAGGGGCACCTGTCACTCCTTCTCCCATTGCCTGCTCATGACAAAGGCACATTTACAACCTCCAGCCTGCTCAGCTGGTAATTTGAACTGGTCTTTTGATTATAGACAGTTGCTGTACTTACTACAACGAGAAGCAAAAGAATCAAGATGATTGCAAATTCAGCCGAAAAACCTTTATCACAGGAGAGTCACACCTCAAACCGCACAAGATTTGTTTGTACCTGTGGCTTTTGCCTGCGACTCTCTTTCCCACCTGCTCTTGGTGCAGAGTTGATGACATCATGGGAAAATACTGAGCAGGAGTAAACAAGGTGGCATGTGGTACGTAACAGCGTAACACAAGATAACCAATTATCTGTGTGCAGAAAAAGAGAAAGCCGGGGTAAGCTGAGTTAAAACTAAATAAACTTGGTCATACACCCAGGAACAAGATAGCTATCTACTCCTCTCCTCGTTGGAACGTGACGAAGCCCTAGAACCCTAAACCAGAAGGCCGTTCTTCTCTACTCACAGCTCTGCTGGTGCATGACCATACCTGGCCTTTAGCTGAAGGGCATTAAGGGTTTGTATAACATCAGACCTGAATGACTTTAACAGGCTGCAACCCCTAACTCAGGAATCTACCGCCCTTAATGATTAACAGTTGCTCAATCATGTTTGGTTGAATCACCCTCAAAGGTAAATACATTTGAATAAACTTTGAATAGGATTGTTTTTGTTTAAAACCAGCAGCCAAAAAACAATGGTGAAGCGTACCTGCAGTATGATTAGCTAAAGGCATTTTTGAAATGTGAGCATGCCATTTATTATATCAAATCAGTACTGATCTTGCATTTATATGTAGCTGAATTATTAAATTAAGATACCAGATAATTAGTTTGCTATATGTTTTTGTGTTATTGGCCAAAAGTTATTAAATTGACATTAAAATCGTTATTGGCGTTTCGATCAATTAAGTAAAAACATTTTACAAAACAACATGTTTAAAAATAACGTTATCGTTTAGAAATATTTTGACAACATTGGTTGAGTTATGTAACTAAGTTAGTATAATTGGATCATTTTTAATGTGATCGTTTTTTCACATTATCACCATGGTTATAAAGAAATATTACTTTTAACGATGGCACAGGTACTACCAAAGCTTTAATAATTTTTAATGTAATTATATAAATGACTTCTGTCCTCCACCTATTTGTTCTTTTGTTCCACCTCAAGTGTTCAGCAAAATTCTGTGACTGGCCAATTCCTGCCGACCGGGGGCACAGAATGTCAAACAGGAATAGTATTTCCAGTCACTGCTTTTTCCAACACTTTTCTGCCCTGTAATAAAAACCTGGGGGGGCTGGAATCTGACCTCTAAGCAATTGCGTTTTCAGTACACCTCCATCCAACCTATTGAAATATAGTTTTAATTTTTCTGCTGCAGATTCATCGATAACTTAATCGTTTTTGACCGTTGTGTAGACAATCGCTTCAATGCTCCATGGTTAGCAAAAAAATAATAAATAAAATAATAATAATAATTGAATAAAGACTGGGTGTTTACAGTAATCCCCTAAGGAGGAGTCCTTTACAGGTGACCGACCCATAACACAATCACAGTGGGGGGGTTAAAAGAACAATCGTTTTTTCCGATCGCGCTTTTCACAAACACAAGCAATAAACAGTAGAAGAACCAGCTGTCTAGAGAAAACGACAGGGTTCACAAAGGATCAGCTGTCTCCAAAAAGACCAATGAAAAAAAGTATGATCTCCCCATAGCCCAAGTTCTGATCAGAAGCCAGCTATCAGCTATCATGAATCCTGTCCCTTTAACCCTTGAATTAGACATTAGAATTTGAAAATAACTCTGTCACAGAAATAAGCTGGAGATAAAGAATAAATGCATGTGTATGGACGTCCTACAGAAGGCAACTGAACATGTGAAGAAAGAAGAAGTCGTTTGTGGATTCATGCAAAGCTGCAGAAAATGAACTATAAAAATTGGTTAAAGCACGAGGATAAATTGCAGTAATCTCGGTTTTTTGAAGGGCTTCTGCATTGCTCTAGCAAAGCTCCATTCTTTCCAGTCAGTTTTGAATTCAGAATTAAAGAAAAGGTGTGATGTCCTACAGTGTTCTGTGACGTGTGACAAAACACAAGATGTGTAATCAGGAAGGCTTCACGTTTACCATGTGTTGTCATCCACAAATGAGATTGGACATGAAGATACAAACAAATTTGTAACTTCAACGATTTCAAATTCTTCAATTCTCCAGCCAAAGGGAAGATCTTAAGATTTGCTTGGTTGCGTTGTTGGAATCCGTGCAGTCCAGGCACAGGATATGGGACACGGTTGAAAGAATTGCACACACAGTGAACCGTGGGCCAGATGAACGTATTGTGCTAAAGTTACTGCCGTGTGACTACAAAACAAAAGTGAGAATTATATTAATATTATATTATAGGATATTGTTCTGGTAGCTTATTCTTGGCGTTTGTTCAGAAAAACAGCAACATGGTCGTCTGAAGTGCAGAAAGCCGAAAGGAGAGACCAACCCCAGCTGAAGTTAGAATTCATGGTCCTGGTTTCGAGTTAGGAGGGCCTAGTGGCCATGTACCTAATAGAGGTCACTGCAGCAGGGTTCCAGAAGTCTCCTGGCTGGCCAGGGGAGGAGGGAAGGTGTTGCACACTGAGGTGTGCTGCTACAGATAACGCCTCCTTATCGCTACTGAGGAGCGCCGGGATGATATCGCTCCCTGCCTCCTGCCTCGCGCTTTCCTGCCTCCCGCTTTCCTGCAGCGTGCAAGAATCTCAGCCTGGCGGAAGCAGGAAACCAGGGGAGTTTTAAGTCATCAGGGCAGAGGAGACGACTTACTGCAGTTCCAAACCCCAGGTCAGCAGACTCCTACATCTGCCCGTTTAGACAAAAACCCTAAGCCGCTCTGCAAGGAGGAAAAGTAAATATACTGCCAGGTATTGGCAAGACGGTGTACCCCTGAAGCCTGAATGACAATGTGTGAGCGAGGCCATTTTAGGACACTCGTTGGTGGCTATGGGCTGGGAATAAGATGATGAAAATGTAAGATTACAACGTGTGCAATTACAAGATTACAAATAAAGTGAGTTTGCAAAAAAAGTATGGAAAACCAGGAAGCAGAAAAGCAGAAAGAGACAAACGATACAAGGGCCCCTGGAGAACGGATTCCGGAATGCTGACGAAAGGAAGCTCTTTGTTGTTTGAAGAATTTATTTTCTGTACACTGCTGTTTCCTGCCTGTTCCGTCTAATCATTGTTAAAGAATCGCGACAGGATTCGCCCTGATTGGTGCATTCAAATGACTGGACGCTTGCGATTCTCTTAGAGCATCGTAGGTGTAAAAATTTTAGAGTAGTTTAAATAGATTTTTGGATTTCTAAATGGTTGCGTGATTTGTTTATTCGGCATGTTCAGTGATTGGCCTTAAACAGTCTACTTAAACTGTAGGCGTTACTTCTGTGTTTATTTTGCGTGTTAAAAATGTCACTGCAAATTTAACTCTGATTTCCTGCTTAATTAAATAGTTTTAATTATTTAGATTTCTGAACTAGTAGATTTTGTCTCTAATTCTTGTTGTTGTTTTTTTTTGTCAGTGAAGTTGTATATATTTGTGTTTGACTAAATATTTTTTGTTTGTTGATTTAGACGAAGAACAAACCATTAATCAACTTATCCATCTTAATTCAGAGAGTTGGAGAGTAATCACTATTGATTTGAGTAAAGCACGTACTAAAGGCGAACAAATAAGCAGGAATTTATTTAACAAATTCCAAGGATCACAAACAGTTTTGAAACGACGATACTAATATCGTCAGTAAACAGACCATGTGGAGCAAAGAATTACTGCAAGGTTTATTGCCTTATCGCATAGAAACACGTCATACATAATAGATATTTCACAGGAAATACAGGCAGGTTCAACACCTCACGCGCAATAAGCAATTGAATATAAAGCTCTCTTGGCGAGTTGGTTGTCAACATATTTATGTTTCTTCTAATTTGTGTCGCGTTAAAATGTAACGATAATAATGTATGTATCAATAAAAATATGAATATTTGTTGCCAGTCATTCGTGTTACTGCTCCTACACTAAATTCGTCCGGCGTTAAAGGAATGAATAAATACAAAGAACGTCATCTCCTAGAATGCAACGCGCCCCATGATGTTACCAACAGCTGACAGACGGTAAAAGCCGATGTGTAATCTGCTAGTGAAGGAGAGAAGGAATCTGTCGGAGGAACAAGCGGACACCGCGACCCAATCTGCTGTCAAACTGTAACATACAGCAGGAGTTCGGGTTGATTTGGAGATACATACCTTTGGTCATCATTTATACGCATATTGTTTTATTTAGATGCTTACTGAAAGCGGATGTTACAATTTTATTTTTTCGTATCTCTGGTGCATGTGTGCATTTTAGTATTTGCAATCTAAATCCACCCCCTCAAGCCGTGCCCAATGCCGAGGAATGGATAGCGTGTCTGGCAACGGTGGAAAGATGGTCGAAAGTGATGAACAGTCGAAGGGGACTGGTGGCGGTGGCCCAGCGATGGCCGCGCTACACCAGTGCGAACTCATCCAGAACATGATCGAAATCTCCATCTCTAGTTTACAAGGGCTCCGGACGAAATGCGCGGCGTCCAACGATCTTACCCAGCAAGAGATACGCACTTTAGAGGTAACTGGTAAACAACGATGACAGTTGTAGTTTCTGAACAAAAAAAGTGTGTGCAATGTCATGCATAGCCGCTTCGGGTTTAGGGTGAATGTTCGTTTGGTGGCGTGGATTACCGCAACTGTTTTCTTCCTATGTTCTGTTATACTGTATACTTGATTATGGAACGGGTGCACGTAGATGGTTGGCAACAGTTAATGAGTACTGCAGGATATCTGTCCGAAAAACGAAGCACGCGAATGTCAGTCTGTACGTTTGCAGGAGATGGGCTAGTGTTTTTTTTATTTTTATTTTTTATTTTTTTTAAACCTCAGTGCAGCTAAGTGAAACAAGTGTTCAGAACATGTCAATTGTGATATTTTGTTATTCCATTCTGTACTAAGCCTGTTGTGAAAAAATGATAAATGTAGGCTATGAATTACAAATTTTAATAGAAGTTCTCCTGTGTAGCTAGACATTGAAATGTCAGCGACAGTAGGAAAAGACAAATTCTTGCCGAGTATTCCTCGAACTCCGACGCTGTTTAGGTTTACTTCCTGAAGTTAACAGCCTGTGGGTCGAAATCGTAATGAAAGGCAATTTCTATCCCTTTATAGGGATTTTACTAGCGGCTACATGGTGGATAT
>JAOYSI010000003.1:1512528-1525586 GCA_025775065.1 Hiodon alosoides | reverse complement strand
GTTTATGCGGCGGTAAGTTATACCGATAGATGGCACGGAAAGAGGCTTACATTCAGGTTACATCAAACTCATTTAGCAAATGTAACCGTGTGACACCTGGTATAAACACAAAGGAGCCACTAATATGTTGAAAGATCCGTATAGTAAGAGCCATTGCTAGAGGCTTGATTGAATAGAGGTTTCAAAGAACTTGAATTCATAAAATGTAAGTACTGAATATGTTGAGGCAAAGGGCCTGGCAAAGGGCTGAATTTACTTGCTCAACAGAAGGGTTAAATGCAGGAGGAGGAGGAGTCTACTTGTCTTCTACGCTGAGCTTCTTCACTGCCTTTCAGAGTGTAAAAAACTCTTTCTGGGCCTTTGTTTATTACTGCGTTATTGGTTCTTGGCCGTGTCTCCTGTTAGTAGTAAAGTAGGTTTGTATAGTTTTCATTGCGTTGATGTTGGTGCAGGACTGCAGGTGATTCTGCTTTTGTGGCCATTGTTGCGTCGGTCGCTGCGATTTACCGGCACGGTGCCAGGCTTGGAGAAAGAGACGATCCCCCTCTGGTGTGCCACTTGGGTGAAGTGTGAAGTCTGACGCAGGCCCGAAAATGGCGCTCAGGAATTCCCCTAGGATGGTACCGCCGAGGTCAGTTTGTGGGTACGCGACCCAAACGTTGTCCCTGCCTCTGGTCTGGGAGAAGACACTTCCCTTTCCAAATACCTCGTCTCAAGGTTTGGGGAATGGGGCCAAGAAGGGCCGCAATGTGGGCGTGGTTGTACCCTACATGACCATGATTTCTGAATTACTTTAAATTTAGTGTGTGTTAATAACCTGAACTGATCCAGAGTCAGTTTTGTCTGATGTTGCCTTTTCTGTTTATTGTATTCTTCCCTATTTGACGGATATACTAACACGCAGCCTGCCTTTAGCTCCGGCGATACTCAGATGAATGATGAAAGATGCTCAAATTAATCTCCAAATCCAAATTTCCATAGTGTAGTATTGGTTGAGGATGTCAACTTCACCTAAAATCTTAATTAAATTAGCCTTGAATCTCAGCTTTATCCAGATATTAAAAAGCAGTCAGTTTGTTCACGGTATGAGACCGTATTTGAAGGGCGGTCGCTCTTTGGCATGGCAGTCAACAGAACATCCTCCACCTCTCTTTATATCCTTAAAGCTGTCACTTTCACTTCTGCTTGGTGTTCATGCAGGAAGTCTGTTGTCTACCTGTGCCCTGGAGTCCACCCCTCAGGGATCCTCCTGCTTTGTGAGACAGGAAACCAAGGGGCGGAGCCGCTAAAGGATACTGCCTATCCAAACTGATTCGAGACGCTTTAGACCAGTGACTATTGTCAGTGTTTTAAAAGTCCACCCCAAATGCGGCTCTGATGGGTTTTGGACCGACGCCTTTAATTTTATGTACGCCGTCGCCGGTAGACTTGATCACCCATGTAAGGAAGCGCAAAGAGCGCATTTTTAAAAGGAACGAGTTTCGGTGGAACGAGAGTTCTTCTGAACTCGACGTTCTTGTGAGGAGCGAGTTAAGGGACATAAATGACAATCATGTGTCTCTTCCCTCAATAATGAAAGGCATGATTGTCATGTGTTGGAGCAGTCAATTGGCACAACCAGATAAATGGCTTAAACGCCTTTTCATTCCCCCAGATCGGCAGCGAAGCGTTGTCACGCTCCCTGTTTTTTCTGCTGTAAACCGGGCCTTTCTGGATGAGGCCTGCTCTTCAGCGTCTCGTCAGAGGCTTGAACTCGCATTAGAGCGTCGCGGAAAGGGCTTGACTGCTCCACTTCACGGTCTTTACAGCGCGTCAGCGGGCTGGGCCTAGTGGCTCTCTCGCTCTTCAGGAGAAGTACTGCTACGCGGTGCTTCAGCGTTGATCCTCGTCTGGCGGGAAAGAAGGCCTGTCCGTCATCCTCCGCCCTGGCTCGTGTCGGGGCGGAGTCTCACAGAGCCGTCGGCCTTGCAGCGCATCTGAGGGCCCTGTGCCGCTGTCCCAGAGAAATCACTCCGAACAGTTGGCCGCTGGTTTTGTGTCCACGCGGCGAAGGTGGCTCTTCAGCTCTGGGCGTCAGAGGAGATCGGTTCCTGTGAAGTTTCGGGACTTCGAAACGAGAAGACGTCTAAAGTCTGAATCCAGTCCAGACCAAAAGTCTGGTCTGTCTTCTAGGGTCTTTTCTTCTCTTGGCGTCCAGCTATACTGGATAAATGTTGATGCAGTCAGGGTAGATGCATTCCATTGTATGATATTATCGTGGATAAACTCTGCCATCAAATATTTTTAGAGGGTCAACATTCCTCAGTAAGCACTAGTCAGAAGACGGTGGCATAAACAATTCAGGACCTAATTTCCTGGTGAACTAGGTTCTTCCTTCCTTCCCTCACTGTATTTTCTCTTAACTATTAAAACCAAAAAGCTCTAAGATCTAATATCAGTTTCTGGAGAGGTTTTTTTTTAAAATGTTGAATCTAATAGAAAAAAAACCATTGCTGATGGTGACTGATCAGGTAGGAGGCATGATATGACCCGGTTGGTTTGGTACTCGTTAATGTTTATGACTCCGTCAGCCTGGACTCTGGTTGGCAAAACAGAAAATGGGTTACTGTGTCTGCTTTTATGTTCTCGCTACCCTGTCGTGATTGTGACAGATAAGGCAGAGATAAGAATGCGTCGTTTTCCGTGAGTCTTCTCTGCGCGTTGGCAAGGGTGCGCTGGGCGCTTCTGGTGTGCTATTGTGGCTTTGTCTATATTTAGAACTCTTTCCTCCTACACGTTTTCAGGGCCGGTTGGTAAATTTAAAAAATGACATATAACGAGGGAGATGGGGATGACCGAGCAGGCCTGTTTGTCACTACGGGCAAGCGGTTTGTGGCGATCGAAGAGGACTGGGAAATCACCAGCAGACTGGAATATCAGGCTGAACAAAAGCAGCCAGACGAAACCAACCCCTGCCCTTTCTGTTTTTCTTCTTTAGGCCGATAACAGGCCTGTTTGTTTAGCGTGCTGGCCTGGTTGAATTGCACGGGGTTGGGTTACGGAGGCCTCTCTCGACAGAACCCCTAGCTTGTACCTCGGTGGTTACTGAAGAGATGCCTGCCATGATGCGTTAGGATGATGAGCCCCGCATTTAAGAGGTGTGGGAGAGGCGAGGTCTCCCACCGAAAAAGGCCCAAGCGTTGTGTTGTCCAGGTGTCGGACGGAGGGCCGTTCTGCGAGAGACTAGGACACCTAATTTAATAGAAGCAGCTGTGTCACTTGCATAGTTGCGTTACAAAGTGGGGGTTATATTTCATGGCTCCCCGCGATTGGACGAAAAGACGGAGAAACTCCTTGGGTTGTTGTGTAATGGATCCACTTTGAAGAGTGCCCTACTGAGAACCACTGCAGGTGCACACAGGCCCAAAACATACTGGTTCTGTTCGTTCCCATGGTGACTCTGTGTTGATTTCTTAAGAAGAATTGGGGTGGGTGGGGTGTATTGGGTGTGTGATGCAGACATTGGTTTTGGTTAAGCGTTTTCACTAGCTGCAATTCAATTTTCACTGGTACATATCCAAACCATTAACCCAGTCATTAAAGTGAGGGCTGAGGGGTGTCTGGCTGCAGTGAGCGTCAGTTATGGTCCTTTGGATTGGATTCGCTAATGTCTTTCTGACGGCTCACGCCCAGATTGGCAGATGGAGTAAACTTGGCTTTGAGGCATTTTTGTCCGGCTGGTCTGGACCTAAGGTCTGTGCGAAGTGCCTGAGCGTTACATCTCCTGCTATTGCTGCACCCAGCGGCACCTTGGCTCTCGCAGGAAATGGTAAATTCAGAAACGAGCCTCTCGGCCTTTCCCATGACCCATTGCCGCTCTCCGGTTTGGCCGTACGTCTGGGTGTCAGTTCCATTGTTCTCAGCCTGCCGTCCCGGCCGGTCCAGTCAGAATCGTTGGTGTGTGTTTGCTGACACGAAGCGCGCGGGGGGGGGCACGACACACTTGAGTGCTGAGCTGCGCGCGGTTTTGACCCGCGCAGGGACGGCCACAGACTCGCTGTGTCAGCCCATGTTCTGGTCTCAAGGGCAGCCTGCATTGTCCACCCCGCAGTCACTGACCCTCAGTGGCCCCTAAGCCTCTGTTTCCTCTCCCCTTCACTGGCACAGGATGTCGTCTTGCAAATGCCTCTCTAAAACAATGAAAATATCTGCGGCGAGGTTTCTCATTCATGTCCATGGTTTAATTTTATTCCCCCTCTCCCCAAAAAATCCTGTACAGAATATTTAAGGCCTCTGTTATCAGAAAGCAGGCTGTGTTGCAAATGTTCCTTGATGCAGATGCCAGCAGAAGCGCAGATTGTTTGCATTCCCAGGACAAAGGTTCCGAATTGGGAGTTAAAGATCGAATTCCGAATTCCAAAAACCTATATCTGTGAGTTCTACTGTCTAATCATCTTACATTTTAATAAGGATGTGCATTTATCGTCTTTAACAGGACTATTGCCTTCATACCCCCTTTAAGGTTCTCAAACCTTGGGCTTTTGATTCTGTCTGTGCATGCGTGCGTGTGTGTGTATGTGCATGCGTGCGTGCGTGTGTTTTCATGCACCAAGGACACCGTTGTTAAGGGAAGTGGTACAGGGAAGGACGTTGTGCAGAGCAGGGCTGGAGGACTGTCTGCACGGACCAAAGGGACAAGGACACTGGACTGTTGTTTTGCTCCCGTCACACATGGCAGCCCTGCAGCCACGTGATCCATTTTTGGTCATTGATTCGAGGCCGGCTTGAACGCTGTATCGCAGCCATTGGTTAATATTTAGGTGCATTACCAGATGTAATCTGCTTAACCTGTCTGATCGACATGCGTGCCTGTTCTTTGGTTCAAGAGCGGCCCAGTGCTGTTGGAGTCTGCCCTCCGTTCCTCTTTCTTTATGTTGAGGTAGTGATCTCAGAGCCTCAAACCGCTGGCCAACCTGCCTTCTCTTGCCCTCTGTGTTTACTTCTTCTCATTTAGATGCCAAAAATGAAGTGACTGGACTTCCGTTCGCTCAGTCGTGCTTATAGTGGCTGAGAAAATTCACGTTGAGTCAAAAGGGAGGGATCGGCAGTCGGGTGGTATTTTAACAAATGACCGTGTGTCCTTCGGTCCGTATCTGATCCCTGACCTGCCTGATCCTGGCAGAGACCCCTGCACCCCGCCCTGGTGCGCTTCTGCAGTTCTCAAGACATGTAGGCCCCTTGCTTGTGAAGTCAAAGTTTCTGTGTTGCGTGTAAAAATAAGTTTCTGGACTGGATTTTTAAACCTTATATCTCAGTGATGGGGTGGGGATATTGCAAATTCTCATTTCTTCTGTTCTGTTTTCGTGGGTATGACGCTCCTTGCTGCAGTTTGGCTGATTTTTCTGTGCTCTTCGCTCTATCATTTGGGTGTGGAATGTGGGGTTGGGCATCAGGCCATCCAAAGGTCTAGGCGACCAAATAAGCCAATTGTATTCTCTTTGTGCTGGAACTTTGCCTTGCTCAGAACCGGCAGCCCAGACAAATGTGGCCCAGAGCGGACATCTCCAGACAAAGGTGCGCCTGAAACTAGGCAGGTGACCAGCTAACATCGCGGTCCAAACCCAGGAGCCAGGGAAAGGTCATGAGTGTCAGCAGGTCTGCTCCACCTTCACACGAGTGGCTGGCTGCATGGTGAGTGAGGTGGAGCATTCTGTCTGCTTTGCGGCTGAGTTGAAGTGAAGTGAAGTGAAGTCTATATTCTGGCTGGAGGTATTGACATCCTGTGTCAAATAAAAACGCTAGTGCAGGAAACGCTCACTGATCTCGGTCTCGGTTATTTACTTGGCAGACTTGCTTTTATCCGTTTCTATTATTCTTTTATACTGCTTGTTTACTGAAAAATCACGTTATGTACCTTCCTTGGGTTTGAAACTGCAACCTACGGATGACCGGTTTGGTAGCGTAACCACACGGCCTCATGTGTTTTCATGGGTTTTCATGACTCTTTATGCGGTCACCTAGACCAGGTTCTGCCTGGGCTTGCTGGTTGTTGGCTGCCCTCACTGCTGACTGACCCTGAGAAAGGTTTTTCATTTATTGGGGGGCTAAGCACTGCAGTGTGTGGGGCAACCTGTCGTGTTTGTTAGGGTTTTTATTATTTTAACTTATCTCGTTGTAGTGCTACTTTTTAAAATCACTTTCTGTAAAAAAAAAAAATAATAATGAAAAATTGTATATTAACAAAGTTTCCATGGACGTCAGACATGCTGTTCTGTGGTAGAGCGGTTGAACAAGCTTGGATAAAGTTGAAAACAAACTAATGTAGTTTAACTTGTGTGGTTCATTAACCTATCAATTGTGGAAATTTTCTTTGAGAATTTGCAGTAGATTTTTCCTTGCAAAGGCATGCCTTCTGGCTTTGTGGCGTGTAAATGTCTCTCCTCTTACACACACGAGCGGCAGCTCTTAAACGTTCTCTGTCCATGCCACTGAAGGGGCAGAAAACATGTTCAGGGAACTAGCAACGGAAAAACTCCCAATTGTTACAGTAACTCTGCACTTAAAAAACCCCCTCACCGCTGACGCTTTCAATTGAGCTCTTGCCTGCTTGAACAACTAGAGCAGCGTAGCCGGCAGCTGTCCCAAACGCATGTTTCCATCGCACGATGGATCTAAAATACGGGCGAAGGTATTTATATCGGTTGATGACCATGCCGTATTTTAACCCGATGTTGGCTGATTTAAACCGATCAACCAGTGCACCTCTAGACACCAGGGCAGTTGAGTTTGGTTAATCCAGGTAAAGTAAGTCCGCTGATGCCATTTTGTGTCATTACCATGACAACAAAAGGGCAGTCGGAACACAAAATGGGATGGAAGCCCGGTCATGTTTGGAGCGAACCACTCTGAGAGGGCTCCCTCAACAAACGGGAGTGCAGGGACGGGCAGGGCAGGAGGGGGCATTTTTCTTTCTTTTCTTACCCCTGATCAATAGAATGGTATGCAGAGTCTACATAACCAGTCAAGCCTACTGCGGTGTGCTGATTCCATCCATTTTCCAGTTTTCCCTGTTTGTTTGTCTCAGTTCTCCATGACTGCCATCGATGGCTGTGGTTTTTGACTGTTATTCGGGCTTAAATGTTTTGCAAGAATGTTTCCATGCCATTACTGTGGATGTGAGTCTTTGTCTGCAGATGTGTTAACAGGTGTGCTGGTTTACCAGGCCTGTTAAACCAACATTTGGCCCCATCCTGCGTTGTGAGACCCTCCCCTCCCCGCTGACTTACAGAAACTGACAGATCGACCGATATGGGGACTCCCCGGGGGGGGGGGGTGAAGTTGCGAGATGTCTTCTGACACGCGTGTTGTTTTGCCAAACCATTGTACACTGCAGGCTTTGCACGACAGGGAGGGATTAACAGTAAGCCTTGCATAACGTTCATGGACAATTTCATGTGGACCAGTGGCGACGTGTTGTTCGTTTGCGATGACTATACGGACCTGTGATGGTTCCATTCCTCATCAGTGAGGATCACATTGTCCCCTACAAAATATGTAACATCACAGATGGACTGTTTTTCCCTCAAGAACCCGGAATTATCTGAGCAGATATGCCAAATCTTGTGAGAGCGATGTGACCACAATCCAATAAAATCCGGCGACGACGACAGTTCTGTCTCTTTCCCTTCTGAGATGCACAGTCTTGAGCACTTCTTTGCTCTTTGTTTACAAGCTGTTTGAAATTTCTGCTTTTTCTTTGTCTTTTTAAAAATGTTTGGTAGTGATCGTGTGTTCTGTTTACTAGCTGGCCTGATTGCGGCCTAGTCAGATTGCGGAAGCCTGCTATTTCCGCCGGCCTGTCTCTCGCTTGGCTTTCGTTGCAAAGCCTTGTCGTTAACTAGTTGTTTTTTTCTTTTCTACTGTATTTCTTTTCTACTTTTCTACTGCTTTGTAGCGTTTTGTGTGTGTTTTCCTTTGTTTCTCCACAGGAAAGTGGTTATCTGTGATTGTGGCTGCTGGTATCTTGATTAGTCTCCGTCTGAAGCTAATGGCTTTTTAAATGTGTACAGGGCTCTGCCACGGTTAATATACAGCCAGCTTATTTTTATATTTATTTTTCGAATGCTCCAGTGTGTTTCTCTACCTGCCTGTGCCTGAAAGAACAGTACTGCCCACCAGATCCGGTCGCTAGAAAACGAAACCAAGATGAGAGCCACACACGAGTGTACCTGGGTTGCGAACGAGCTCCGACGCTCTCGAGGCAACCAACGCAGCTCCGCTGCAGCAGACCAAGCCTCCTACCTGCTCGAAATTTCGCCCTTTCTCATCGTTGTCAGTGCGTTTTGTAAACGCCCGTTCTTCATATCAACCTTGCGGGATTGCTAGTGATACCCCAGCAGCGTACCGACTGGGGCAGGAGTATGCCAAACAGGATTTGGTGAACGTTTTGTGCGCATGGCCCCGTCAGCGGCCCCTGCCTCTGTATCCCCTGATTCAGGGAGATGTTATACGAGCAGGTGCGCCCATAGGAAGGATTGCTCTCCTCTAGAGACGGCTAAAGGTGGCCACTTTTGGCAGCACTCTTGAGAGGGCTTCAGTGAGCCTTGGAGGACAGGAGAATGTGCTGCACTATCCCTGTACCTTGGCTAAATGCTATACCCGCCAGTTAATGAAACACCGCATACCTTGTTATATCACAAGGAGTTTGTGGGCCAATGTAACAATTATTGCAAATGTAAATTTCCCTCAGTGATGGTGTGACATACTAACAGGAACTCCTGAATACATAAGACATCTTCTGTCCCAGAAGCGCTATGCCACATCTCGGAGTCACTCTTCACCTTCCTATCTGATTACCATAACCAAAACCTAGGTGCTCAATTTCTGTCACAGTAAAATAACATATAGATTAGCACGAACAGGGGAAGTGAAAGTGAAAAAGATTTGTTCTTCTGTTTTGCTTTGAAAATTACGGTTATTTTCCAGAGGGCGTAAAAAATAATAAAGTCGGGTTAAGTGGCCCACAAGGGGTCCCGCGGTCTCCAGACTGGAAGCTCACAGAAAAAGGTAAACATGATGAATGCAGGGGGTGGTTTGGATGGGAGTGTCTTAACATACTCTCCCAGTTTGTGCCCAGTACTCTTGCTTCTGAGAGGAATGGAGTGTTCAGACGTGGTTTATTTTATCTTCTGCATGACGCGGCTCTGGGTCTGCTGCTGCAGTTCGCCCAGCTGAAAAAACCGGGCCTTTGTGACCCTCGCTCTCGTTATCCTCAGTCCTTCTAGCGTCTGGACGCTAATGCTAACGTCCACCATGGGGCCGAGGGCCAGGCAGTGGGACGTTTAGCGGAGCTTTCGATGGTCTTCGGTTTTGAGTTTAGGGTGTGGCAGTGGCCCGTATTGCTAAAATGGCCGAGGGCACAGTGTGAGGCCAGGCCAGCTAACGCGTTGTTGCTGAGTCACCCTTATTTCCATATGACTGATATCACAACATGTAATTTTCTTTGTCATGCACGTAGTTTTGATCTATTTCGAACTATCTATGTCCAGTCTGACCTGCTTGTCCTTTTCCATGAGTCAGACGTAAAGTGTTGAAAATCAAAATGTTGTTTCCTGGAGAAGGTGTTACTGGGGTGCTCTGTGACTCATAGCCACGTGGCGCACGTACACTTTTCCCATTCTGTCAAACGATGGTGCTCTAATGTTCCTTTAGCCGGCCGAGTGGCTCACCCAAACGCGGACTGAGCCCTATGAGCTGGAGATCCAGCCCATGATTATTATATTAGCCAGTGGTGAAGAGTTAGCGTAGCGCCGTCTGTGTGGGTTAAATCGGCATGGCTTCTCTCGGCTCGTCGCTAAAGGGTTTTCCTCCCGTCTGTCAACAGCCTTCATTCTCGTCTTCTGTAAATGGCTTCTAAGGTAGCCTGACTCCAAATATGTTTGTATTTCTCAAGAGGTTTACCTAGGCTACGAAGGACTCTGTATTTTTCTGCTCTTCTACAGTTTTGTGTTTCTGCCTGTGTGTGCATGTGTGCCTGTGTGTGAGTGTCTGCGCGTGCGCGCGTGCGGTGGGGGACTTGGCAGGCAGGTGTTGCAGTTGATTTCCACACACGGGCTGATGTCAGCAGGTTGAGGAGCAGGAATCCCTGCTGACTGCTGGGAGACGACGAGAGTCACCGTCACTCTGAGGAAAGGTTTTTACTGAAAGGTTTTTGGTGGAGTGGGGGGTGAGGAGGGCTTTCAGTTTTTACTTTCAGAGAGGCGATTCCAGTCATGGTCTTTTACTGTTCCTCCATGCTCTCTCCCTCCACCCTTTTTGTTCAGCCCCTCCTCCTCCTCCACACCAGGTCCCTGGTTACTCTGCGGCACTGGCGGCCAGGCTGGTGGATCGCAGGTAAAAGATGCTGACGCTAATGAAACGAGCGAATATCCCGCGGGATTTGCGCCCCTGTCAGCCATTTTCGGGCTGTCCTGTTGTGTGCTGTGGGTCAAGCTAATGGGTTCTGACTGTACAACTTGGCACCAGGACTGAGGACTCGGCACCCAAGATCATGGCTGAGCACAGAGTAATGCAAGCACAGCAGCTGTTCCTTATTCAGCGTAAAAAGGGCTGTGTTCTGTGTGAAACACCCGGTGGGACATAGTGTTCTGAAGGACCTGCTACCTTTAACGTGGAGCCGGCACCTCAGGCGGGGAGGTGTTTTGTCTGTTTTGACTTTTGCTTCGCAGCAGTGAGACTTGTTGGACCCAGTAAAATGACTGTTCGTGTCAGGAAATCCCCGTGTGGTTTTGCTCTTAAAACGGTTTTCTCCCCCCCCCCCCCCCACACCCATCATCTTACTCTCTCTGTCTTGCTCTCATCATCTCTCTCTGACCTTTCTGAGTTTCTTCTTCACTTCTAACACCCATCTCTTTGCTCTCTGGACGTTTTTTCTCTCTCTCTCTCTCTCTCTGACTAAAAATACCCTCTTTCTTACGCAGAAGAGATAGACGCGTATATTTTCCACATTAATGACGATGTTCCAGCGAGACCCAGCGCTCTCACTGGTGACTTGGTTTAGAATCTGTTGTGGAGGCCCTCCCAGTTCCCTCTAAGAAAGCTTGACTGAGCTGTGATGCGACTTGAGTCAGAGATGGTTCACAGTTGGAAGCACGGACCATGGCAACCATTGTTCAGAATGCCATCGACGATGTTTTCACCAGCGTTATTAGACCGCTATCCTTTTTTTAGCTCAAGACTTCAGATTTTCTCAGCCCTTCATGGGTCCAGTTCACAAGGCCTAGAGCCCGTCAGATACTCATTCGGATCAGTACAAGATTGCTACGGCTTACTGCTTTCTTCACATTCAGTTTTGGGCACGCACGCGGTGGTGCTGAATTTTTTTCATTGCTGGGAATTCCATTTGGGTTTTGTGGGATCCCTCTTTCATTATGGACTCGGGCTATATGGCACAACCCAGTCACGCTGAAGTTTTTGAATTGAATTAATTCAGGGAAAATTTTGTGTTCTTGAGAATAGTCAGGGCAGTTTTATTAGCCTTGATGACGTTATGCAAGCATCCCTCCCCCCCCCACAAATAAACCCATGTGTGTTCCAGCCTGTGACAATAGGCCCATTGAAGTTACCCATGAGGCCGTGGAATCCTCTGGCGTCAGGTTAGACAGTGTGATCTGGCCACAGGGAGGTCCCGCGGGGTCTTGGTGCACCCTGGAAACGATGAACACACCCTACTCTGTAAGCACCGGCTTTCCTGATAAATGAAGAAAAGCCGGAAGTTCTTGGCTTGTGGATGGGGATTATCGTCAAAAGGAAGAGCCCTGCCCTGCCCTGGAGGGCGGGGTGTTTCTGCTGTCTCCCCACCACTGGACAGCGATAAGTTTGCCAGGCCTTCAAATCCCTAATGCCCCGCCCCTCCCCACGTGCATGGGTGCAGGCTTTCCCGCTCCCTGTGCTGATAATAGGACTAAGGCGGGTCAGAAACTCTGTTCAGAACCACCCATAATTGCAGTAGACGCTTCTTCCTCTCCCCTGTCCTGTGGATGTTCCAGAATGGAATGTGCTCTGAATAGCAGGTAGGTCGTTACACAAATTGGAAAGTTTTAAAGGTGGTGCCAAACTAAATATGGGCCATTGGATGTGGCTGGCACTCTATAGAGATGTAGAAGGGATTGGATTGTTGCCGAAACCTGCTCCCACCACATGCGTGATTAACCTTCTCCGGCTTTCTTATTGAGGTAGACGAATGTGAAAAGAAGCCTTGCTGGTGGTGCTACCTGCGGACTCTTGTCTCGACTCTCCGCTTACTCTCGCCTCTGATGTGTTGCGGTACGTCTGAGGGTGAGGTTGCACTGCAGTTGTGGGTTAGCCTGCGTGTATTTGGGGCACAGTTATTGCAAGTAGTACTCCAGTCATGGCCTGTTTTTGATACGCTTTACTTGGCCGGCAGATGTTCCGCTGGTGCCGTAGTTCCTCCAGATTGCCTATGTAAACTCCCCCACCTCTGCGGCCAGGTGTTAACGGAGCACTCCGGTTCATTTTTTCTGAAGGCGTTTTGCCCCCCCCCTCTCCCTCTCCTCTCCCGCCTTCCGTGCGACGCTGTAGCCAGCAGCGGAGAGGGCCTTTTGTGTGAGGCCACGCTCAAGGCCGCCGGTTTCCTCCTCTGTGAGTGAGCTGAAAAAGGCCTGCTCTTGTCTCGCCGTGGCCCAAGCAACCGCGTGGTGCAGGTGTGTACTTACCCCAGCTGGCGGAGAGAAAGGCTCAACTCCACCTCCCCCCACCTGCGAGAGCCCCGCGTAATAGAGGCGGCAGTTAAAAGGAAGTGACAACACAGGGACACTAGCTGGGTGTGATGGAGACTGGGGATATAAAGGGAGAACAGAGTGACTGAACACGGGGACACTAGCTGGGTGTGATGGAGACTGGGGATATAAAGGGAGAACAGAGTGACTGAACACGGGGACACTAGCTGGGTGTGATGGAGACTGGGGATATAAAGGGAGAACAGAGTGACTGAACACGGGGACACTAGCTGGGTGTGATGGAGACTGGGGATATAAAGGGAGAACAGAGTGACTGAACAC
>JAOYSI010000003.1:1470651-1490318 GCA_025775065.1 Hiodon alosoides | reverse complement strand
ATTTATCTATCTAGATTTCCCCCCCAATACATTTCAGTAGCTAATTATATGTATTATTACTGCTTATCTTTTGCGTTGTTTTGACATAAATCAATGGGGTTTGCTGCTTGGTATCCCTGAAGAATAACAATGCCAAACATAGCTCTGATGAAATGCTTACAATGCTGCACGGTTTTAAAAAATGTTTTTACTGTTTAACTTAAATTTAATGGTAAGTAATCACATAAGCCCCCTGTGCACTACGTCTATTTATCAAGTTTATCTTTGATTTCTTTCTTTTTTTAAATAAGGGAACACAAATTTTAGCCCGGAGTGTCAATAACTTTTCATTATTGGTAAAATATAATGTTACTCCGCTGAGTCAGCCATTGGCCAGTCTGTATTTTACCTTTCGTAATTTATTTTATCGTGATTTGCTTGAGCAGAAAAATAGTTGGACAGTGTTATAACCTGTTAAACGAATCTATTGGTTTCCATTTACTGATGAAACGGCGTTGTTGCCGTTGAAACGCCTTGTGCTCTGCACAGCGCTATATGTTAATAATAGAAAGAGCCTCCTTTTTGTTTTCAATAGATACACTTAATCTGAGCGCGATGTCGTGAAAGGCCGGTGGAATCGAGTGCAATCTCTTATGGATATTCAATGGCGATTTTTACCCTTGACCAATCCTCATACAATAGGATGTCTGTGTGAAGTCACACGCAATCCCTTTCAGGAAAACCGTAGACTATGTTTTAATCCTGTGTTGAGAAATAATGACGCTCTATAACGCCTACAGATCAGTCCCTACCTTGGGAAAATCGGCCTTTACTATACGAAATGTAGAATGGTTGAGAGCAACTTTTATTAGCCTATTTATATCACGTGAGTGAACTTGGGGTTGCAAAAATTCTTTATCCTGCAGGGGGCACAGAAGATCCACATTTGTTGTGATCTTTCGTTCAAATGCATTCATGAAAATGCATCTTTTCAGTATTGACTAACTTTTGTGCAGCTTGGTATTTTTTTTCAGAATTAATTCGTCATAGGAAATTAAGTTTAACTGACGTCTAAACAACTATAGTGGTCATAGAATTTATTTAGCCTTCTGGTTTATTTTTCAGAAACTATATTTTCTCCATTATTATCCATATTTAAAAAAAAAAACTTTTGGTGTGCAATTTTAACTTTTCTTTCTTACTAATATGTATGGGACACGTTATAATGCTCCTTTGGATTATTTGTTCGAGTTTGATAGTGATGTCAAATGCAATATTAGCAAATAGCAATATTTTCGAGGTTATGCTGAAAAACCTCGACTCAATCAAATTTGTCCGTGAGACCTGCAGTTTAGTATGTTGCAGTATCGTCGTATTTAGTCTTGTGGGTGTAGATTTTACTGTAAATAGTTGTGATCTTTATATTCTTATTAAATATCAAAAAGTACTCCTGTCAGAATCCGATATTTTGAGAATTTGAATTACGCCGGTTTGGTGCTATCACTGAAGTCGGTAAATGTTGCAGAAATCAGCCTTCTCATCCTGTACGGAATAGCAATAAGAGCCAGGAGACTCTGGTTAACGATTCATGGATTATAAATTAAATCTAGCAGTGAAACTTTTATTCATCCGTTGTTGGTTAGCAATGATATTTACTGCACACTACAAGTACTTTAATACACCTGAAGTGATTAAGCGATTCACTTAAAATAATTTTAAAATTTAATTAATTTACAGAGCTTTTATATAAATAATGTTCGTGAACAAATGTTTCTATTTAAACAATCGCCATGTTTTATGTAGTTAGATATGATTCATTATTATATATTGTTTTAGTTGTATACAGAAGTTATTACTGTGTAGCCGTTAGCTATCTTGCAAAGACGTAACATTTCCATAAAAAGACATACATTGTAAACAACTACCTTTAAAAATGCATTTTGACTTTTAGTACTTTGGTATTTTACCTAAAAATGACAGAACGACAGTATAAATTCAGAAGTTTGACGTTTTGAAACAAAAGCGTACCTCCCAACGCACTACTAATTTACAATTAATAACAACATCCGATATACACAGACAATGCGGTGTTTTCAGAAATTACATTTTTATTTTTTAGCCACAAGGGGGTGCGTGAGGTCAAGGTTTTACCCTTTTGTGGTAAAGGACTTCAGCTCTCCTCAAAGGTAGTATCGACTGCACCGAAATATTCGTTATAGTCCCATTTCCTGTCTGGTCCTAAGAATAGTTTGATGGTTTAATGCATGGTTAAATACACTCATCGAATACATAAAAAATGTAAATAACAACTCTAAAGCGCGTGCACACTTTTGAGGTTTTATAATCGTTCATTGGCATTATTAGCGTGCAGTTGATCAAACTAGGGTCAAGTAGAATTTGTTAAAGGAAACAAAAATTATATTTTATGTATTGTAAGAAATGTAAAATGTTCTAGTAGCCTATTTTTGTGGAAGTTAGCTCTATAAATTATTTTATCGTTTACAGGCACGTCGTCAGAGCCCGTACTACTTTCCAATTATTTGGGTAATCGTAAGGCGGCAAGGTTGGTTGATTGACCAAGGCAGAGAACGAGGAATTTTGTAAATACTATCCTTCCGATGCTTGTGTTTTGGTCTGATTTAAAATGGCATTTAGGTATAACGTATCAAAATAGGATACGTTTTTGACACGCTTTTCTAAATTAAATCTTGCATAATTCAAAACGATGGTAATTTCTCTATTCACGCAAAATATCAGTTTGGTATTCGTTCAAGTCCATTTTCAATCATACGACTTACTCGTCAACAAGTACAAGCATCCTAAAAACATTTTGGTCCTACGTTTTTGCATCTAAATGGGATAATTACTAATGTTACACCGTTGGCCTACCGCGAACTGATAAATAAATTATATTATTGTATTGTAAAAATAGATTATTATAATAATATCGTCCCCCAAGCCAGACGGAGTGGTGCATTTCAATAGAATATGCGAAAAAAAAGTTTTTCTTGTACATATCTCTCTTTTACCCTTTAAGATAACAGCGAAACGGAAGTTGTAAGCTACTGTTTGTTGCTAATATTGGAAGTGAGTGACACTGAATTATGGTTAACGATTATTTGACTATTTGATTGACAAGAAACTAACATTCGGCATGTGCTCTTGCTTTGGGGCATATTTTTGTTTTGTCAAATTGTGTCGATACCCCCTCTCTCTTCCATTACACCTGAAATTGGATTTTGACAATAAGAGTACATTTTCCTCTGGATTCCTTTAATTGAAGTGGTATTATGGTATTTCTCCCTAAAGCTTGTAATCATGTTATCAGCCTCAAACATGATTTTGATAAAAATAAAAAAAAAGAAAGAAAATTCTGGATTTTGCTTGACTACCCTAATCCCACGAAATCATAGCTTTTAAAATAATAATAAAAATATTTTATAATGTTTTGGTTATAATATGAGCACAGATTTTAAGCCAAAATGCCCTGCAAATTTGTGATATTTTGTGCTATTTTTGGGGTTAGATGAGATAATGTACATATTAGTTTAAAGTTACAAAAAGTTTATGTGAATACCTGTTAAATATCATCAACATTACTGTGCTTATTTTTAATGAAGTCAAAATTGATAATGTATAACAAAACCGACAGTATCAACACAGTTAAGTGATTGACATTAGTTGAAAACATTTCCTAATGAAAGTAAGGCAGGAATCTATATAAATTTGGAAAACATGTAAACATTTTGACAATGGTGAGAAACAACCGTCTGCGTGTAAAGAAATGAATACATTAAATTAGCCATTAAGGAGTTGAAAAAGGACTTGAGAGGGAGACTTAAGGCGATGCAGCTGTTAGCTACGCTTGTGACTGAATCGAACCTGGATCCCATAAGAGGCACAGCCTCCCCAGCAGGAGACTTGATTCGCTCACCCAGATAAAGATTAAAGCCCTTAGCTCAAGGAACCAATCACAGTCTTGTCTTGACGCCAGGGGGTTGACGTCACTCTTCTGTCCCTCAACTGCCTGCTACAGAAGCAGTGATCTATCAGCACAGGATGGTTTTTGTGGGACAAAAGCATGTGTTGATTGCTTGACAAATAGGGGAAGAATGGTTTACACAGCTGTAAGCAAGAGCAGGGGTTTTGAAGCATAAACTATCAGTAATGGTCAGTAATGTGTGGCCAGTGAATGGATCTGAGGAACGGAGGGGTATTGGAAGCCGGGAGGTAGAAGACGATCGAAGAGCCAAATTCTGCATCGGTCACATGACAAGGAAGGCCACCAATGACCGTAATCAAGACCCGGTACAGGTTCAGCAGCCGATAGTTAGAACATTTGCAGAGAGCGATCGTCATCAGAGAGGTGTGAACTCTGCAAATGTTTAACGGGAGGAAGCAGTCAGAGAGAGGAATGTTGAACGAGAGGCATGGCGATCTGATGTTTCTCTGTCAATAGTTCCGGCGAAAGTGTTGCGTTTGCCACTTCGTGCTGGTGAGGAGATACAGACACAGAGGACAACAGACGGGGCCCGAGCCTCCCAGCTTGTGAGGAAAATTGCTCCTTTCCTGCGGAGACTCCTTTGGGAATGATTAGAATTAAAGCCGACAACTGCTTTAGTCTTGCTCTCCTTGATGTGGGCCTGTTTTAAAACTGGATGGCATCTTCTGGTCTGTTAAATATGTCCCTAACGTATGTCACATTTAATATGGCAGTGCACTGAAAAATTAGCAAGAAGCATCCCTCCGTGACGTCACACTACAGCCAAAACAAAACTTTTAAACGCAACGTTGATCAGACCATTTCTTTCTTTTAGATTCGGTTTGTAATTGGTGTGTAGCATTGTTGCTAAGGACATTGCAAGAAATTGATCTGTCGAAATTGATCTGTCTGGTCTGTACACTTAGCTTTCTTAAGCACACACAGTTGTGATAGGCAAATTGAGTAAATGCCTCTCCTTGCTAATTAAACATCTGTACCAAGTACGGTTTGGCTGGGAATAACAGGATGGGTGTTCAAGTGCTCAGGCGGGAAATCTCTGTAATCTGAAGCTTGATTTACGGTGCTGGCAGGAGACCCCACTGGACTACCAGGCTTGTTGACAGTATACAATCTGTCTGGGTCCTCTACGACAGGGTTGTGACAGTAATCTGGGGACTTGGCTGTGATGGCTGTTTGTGTCTGTGTCATGAGTTGATTGATATTGCCGGTCTCTTTGTTAGAGGTAGTCTTGCTCTGCCCATGAAAGCTTTCTATTTACCCCCTAGTAGCTGCTCTGGCAACAGTCTCCCTGGTGATTACATGTAACTCAGGAGGGAAAACCAAGCTCTATTTGAGAGGGCGATGACCTTTAAGGTTAGTACCTGACCAGTAGTTTTCTTGCCCCACAATATATATTTTTTGCAAGTATTCATAGAAAGCATAAAAATCTTCATGGGGTAGTGTTTCTTTTAGTTTATAGTCACGACCCTACGTGGATTTTCTATGCAGGGTGTCATTAGGTACCTGGACAATGATGTGTACAGTAAGTTTAAAAAGCCATTTTAGACCTGAACAGTGTGTTCTGAAGTTAAGTGCCTCTTCCAAGACCTCCGTAGAACAATTAAGTCCGTTTGTCGCTCTCATTATCTTTTTTCCAGGATAATCGAAGTGGCTCCTTCACCCTCCATCAGAAGAAGAAAAGTACACTTGAGGGTTCTCACCAGATCCTTCAGTTTTATCCCCATAGCTACGTTGTCTCTTCACTTACAACTGGAAGTATAAATGGACAAATACAGGGAAATTCATTCAAATTCACGATAGAGTTTATACTTTCAGATTCAGTATTTTATATAGTACATATAGTTACCTGTGTCACACATGATTGCTCATTGTGTTTTGGTTGTATTCTGAGAAAAAAGTAAGAACTAAGGCCGTGTAAAGTGACCTCAGTGGGGAAATTATGTCTTAATATTTCCCAAATATCATTTAAAATTCCTTTGTGAAAACTATATGTTATCGAACAAATGTGCTTGCCAACTTAATCCGGGCATCATTTTGGGAATTTGGTGTAAGGAATGAGGTTCAATTGGATTAACTCGTGAGAGATTAAGTCTGTAACTCTCCACATTTCTTACACGAGGACTGAACTATAGTTACTGGGTCAAAATTGTACAAATAACACAGGAATGTCATTTAGGTTGAGTGTAGAAGTAGAGAATATTGAATGGCAAAAGCTAAGTAGGGATCTTAAACACAGTCAATAATAGAGATAACATTAATTAGCCCAGCATCTGAGGTAGGCGGTTCAGGTATACTATTTATCAGGTGATTTCAAGAGAAGCTTGGCGACAAGCATCTGTTTTAAATTTTTGCACCACGAAAACTTTGTATGATGCTTTTTGCCATTATTTAAAAGTAGATCTCTTCTCTTGAAATAAATTGTAGATGGATTTTTCTAATTTCACCGTGCTGCTTGGCTTGGGCTTGAACTAACCTATTTTCCATGTTCCCAGAATCCTAGAATCTTAAAAAACCCTCGTCCTTCTTACGCTTACAGTAACCACACGGCTGAAGTTAACATTTAAATGATGAAATCTTTGCCAATCATTTGGTTATGACCTTCCTTATTAAAACCATAAACCATGGCCAGTGACTAACCAGCCCTCTCCCAAACACGGAACAAAAAATATACATAATTATGTTGTGAAAAAAGATTTGTGTGTATATTTACTGTTTCCAGGCAATAGTCTCTTGAATCTGGCATCTGGGATTCCTTGCTATCCCTGTGACCTTACTTTCTCCTTGCTCAGGACGTAATTGTAATCCCTGGTAGGGGATCCCCTCTCTTCTGTGTTCCGTATCTCTGTGTGGTTGAAACACTGGATCCGAGGTCAGCTGTTTGCAGGTGCCTACCTGAGATGTGGCATGGCGTGTTTTACTCCGGAGAAGGGCACTAAATGTTCTGCTGCACTAACATTTAAATGGCAAAACTCTGAGTTATTCAAGTCCCTCTGGATGAGAGGCAATAAAATTATCGCAAATGTTACTGTTGGCTTGTGCTATTTCCCCAATCAAGTTATTGTTTCATTTAATTTAATTGCATTTTTTATCGGAATTTAATTTCAAGTACAGTGACATACAAAAATACATCGTATTTGTAGGGGAAATTAAGTTTTTTTTTTTTTTGTACCAACCTACATTGGTGTAACAAGTGTAGCACTGTTAAAATGTAAATTCTTCCTTTAAATACTTATTCTTACTTATTCTACTTATTAAATGTTCCGTCATTAATCCAGCAAAGAGTGTAAGCATTGTTTGCAAATACGTCTCCATTATTTTCTACTAACTCTCCAGACCAGGAGGTTACAATTTCATATTAACTTCTGAGCCTTTGGCAGAAAATTGGCGTCACCCCCGTTTGCGAATGTGCATCCCACGTCCTTCACTGGTGAAAAAAGGCCGCTCACCGACAGCTGTGCGACAAGCTGGTGGACCACAAGGGCTGCGCGTGTCCTGTGGGGCTCGGATGGCTTAATGGTGTTTTTGACACACTCATTTAACACTGATGGCTGCACAGATTAAAGGGAATGAACAAACTCGCCATAAAGCGTGGATTAAATGTTTGCATTGAAATGAGCGGAACAGCTGTCACAATTACAACGATTTATTCCAATGTGATGTGCATTTCTACTGGGCCTAGCAGTGATATCTCAGTCGGTTTACTGACCTATATTATGTATTCATGCATTTGGTCTTGAGATGTTGTGGTCAAGTTTAAATACGTCCGCATTTTTAAATATCGATTCTGCCGGATTAAGATCTTCTCTTTCTATTGGAGAATTTCAGGGCCGATGAATACATACTTGAATGTATATTTGCCAAGTCACATTTTCACTTGCATTGATGTTTTTTTGTGAAATAAGTTGTCTTCCTCAGTAAATAGATTATTTTTTAAATTTTTTACACTTCATTGCATGGAAACAACCGGATGTAAATATCTGCACAACCTACCCCATGCTCAGCTGAATATTATCTCATAAAGGTGAGTGTAATATAATGTTTGCCCTTCTTGCTAATACACATTGGAGCTATGAATTTATCACTATAGGGGATGCATCAGCCAACATTTTTGCAAGGATTCTAGCTAATTGCTAGCAGCAACATGATTTCGTACAGTGTCAGTGTGATCCCATAATGATATAGAGGAGAGTGCTCTGAGAGAAATTATTTTACCCATCTCTAGCAGTTATGCTTTAAGAAAATTTGCTCAAATGACAAAATTGTACTTAGAACTGTCCTTTCATTTAACATTTTGCCTTGGGTCACCTAACTCCATGCATGATATACAGCTGCAGTTCTGTCGGAGAATCTCCATTTGAAATCCGAGAAAAGCTGGATTTTCAGGGCTTGGTTTGAATGAAGTGGTTCCATCCTAGCGAAATCATAACCTGGAGCGAGTGCAATGCTTATCTAATGAAAATCTTATAAAAAACTGGGGTAATTTGAATTAATCTAGATTTCTAATGAGGATAATTCTAGTAGGCTCAATTTGAAATGTCATTTTAAAACGTATTAGAGTTAAACGGCAGTGACGCCTGTGTATATGTCATTCAAAGATTGTTTTATTATACATGTGTGCTTTCTGGGGGGGGCGCCATTTTTAATTTTTTGCTTTCCTTGGCTGTATATTCCTCTTACAGCAAGTTTGTGTGACCTATATTAGTACGCCGCAATATGGGGGCCCTGGCCAACATGTCTGCCAGAGTCCAGTTTTGGTGTCTGACCATTAGAAGGTTTGGGAAGCAAGGCAGACGGAACACCATGTATTCTATTTTTACAATGAGTGTGGGAAAACGTGTAGCCTTGTTTCAGTCCCATTTCCTTACTGCCAGTGAGCACGCTTACGGTTCGATTTGTTTACGCGAGATATTGCCAGAAGCCGCTGATGGCAAATTCGCCCGCCACCTTTTACCCGTCTTCTGCTTGACATGTATACACAGGTCTGTGTTTTTCCTTTTGGGCTAACTACCCTCGCGGTCGAGTCCAAGATTTATACATGAAAATGAGCTTTCCTTTGCATTTTGGGTGCTCTGACTTTTCATGATTTTCTTGAGCCAAATGTCGTTCGTGCGGAGTCAGTGTTATGCCCTGTAATGTGTGTTTGTATTGGAAATTAGCTTTCTGTGGACCGCAGCATTGGTGTTTTACTGGACTCTGTCAAATGGAAGCCAGATTTTAGATGGTTTTAAAATTTTAGGGTCATTTTAAATCTTTTATTTTTTAAGAGCCAGGAAAGCTGACTTTTTGTAGAAATAGGCATTCAGTTGATAAGGCGTGTCTGCACTGTGCAGTTCTGAACCTTTCTGTTGGTCCACGTGCGCTTTTCTTAAAACGCAGACACTTAAAGAACTTGGTGACCTTTCACCCAAACTGGTGGATAATTTGCCAAAGAGGATTAGAGCGCCAATTATTGTACGCATAAGCGATGGAGGGAGGGAGTTTGACATTTTCTGTAATTTAGCCCCTTTAGTTGCCGCCATTCTTGCGGTTTACCAATGTGCAGACAGCACTCAAAAAGCTACTCGGCGAGGTGAGACAGCAGCATTCACATGTCAGTCAGTCAGAGAGATTTAAGTCAGCCCTGCTTAGTTTTTGACTTGATATGGCCCCTTAACTTTGTATAGCCTAACTGGCATCTGAAGGTTCCTCTCAGGAAAAAAAAAAAAGAGGCAAATAAGGGGGTGGGATGAACGGTAAGCTGTCTTTGGGCTACGGGGCTCTCTTTCTGACCGAGGGTGAGGAAATAAACAGCGGCCACTGTAGCGTGACTCAAAATCCGCTGAGCAACCGGCCTTAATTTGAGCTCTCACTTTCAGATGAAATGGAAAAACCAGGCCCGCTCCCCCACAGTTACTGTGTAATGAGTGTGCATATTTAGAGGTTATAAGAGGATCTTCTTTTTCTCTCCCTGTCTCCCTGTCTTTTTCAGTAATTAAATTTTATTTCCCTTTACGAACGTTACTTTAGAGCTTTTAATCTGCGTTGGACAGAAAACACAGTGAAGTTATTTTAAATATGCAGCAAACGCAGCTAACTCATATTTTTATGTGCCAACAAAATTTTGAGAAAGTTTAGCTCAAGCTTGACATGAAATGCATTTTTTTTTTAAAAGCATGTTACCTATTTTCTATTTTACAAAATGAAGCTAGTCAATGTTTTTTTAATTTATTTTTTATTTATTGAACTTCACAGTAATTGATATATTTGCATATAAATTAAATGACATATATACGTAGTTATATTTTTGTTGGCGAGTGTATACTATTTTAAGTGCCATGTTCTTTAATAAAACATTTTTGTCCCGATTACCTTTGATCCACAAGTTTGGTTAACTGTAGTATTTATTGTTGTGTTATTGTGTATTATATCAAGGTTGTGCAGTCTCTTGTTAAAGTCATGTGCCACTAGATAAACTACAATGCAGATTAGGTTAAATCGGAGAGCTTTTAGCTTCTGCACTTAAAACAGAGAGAACAGCTTAGCAAAGCAAGCTTAATCAAAAGATGGATCAGTTATTCATATAATGAAGTGTTTAGTTTAACAATAATCTTAAATCACTTGAATGCTCATCTGATGGGGAAAAAAAAATCTTAGGAGATGTATTTGATCTGTCTGTTAGAAATGCCTTCAGCAAAGCATCTTTTTCAACAGACGGGCAACTGTGAAATTCTTAACAACTCATCTCAATCAAACATCCACTGAAGTTCCATTGAAATTATAACGACCAATCACAGGGCCCAAAGATCAAAATTTCCAAATAATGAGCTATGTTAGTGGGTATGCCTTAATTGAAAAGGATAGAGCTGTTTCTGGAGAAGGGTCATTATTTAAAATGTCAACTGCCAAATTCAACTGTCAACTGTCAGGTCAAATTTCCTTAGTAAAGCAGCAACATGAGCTACTTAGGAGTAAACTTTTCACATTTACTGTAATTACGTCAAAGCTCATGTATTTATTTAGTCAACTTCTTCTTACAGTAAATACATTAAAGAAACCTCATACCGACATTTGTTTAAAATACTTTACAATGGACAGTAGCCGTTCTGAAACGGTATAAGAGTTCTGTAAAGCAATTCACTATTGCGAGATCAAACTGAAAAGAGTGAATTATTAAACTAAAAAAAAAAAACTGGTGAAAAGCTTTCCCGTTTTGGCACTTTTATGTTACGGGATGCACAGTTAATTAAATGAATAAAATGGAAAAACAAAATAAGATCAGTGCACGTTTTAAGACAAATACAGCTGGGATACTGTGCACATCTCTGAGGAGAAAACCCCGGAAGCAGAGCGTCAGACAGTGTGGCGTTGTACACATATTTGTGCATTTCAGTTGCTGTGTTCTTGAACGTTGTGGCATGCGGTTGTGATATCTCAATCTTGGCATGTAAACATGACTGATATGCTGTAAAAATGGATATTGAGAGCTTGAAATTCTTAGGTGTAATGAGGTAGAATTCTTGAGGTATAATGACTTGATGCAAAAGCATGTAATTATGACGATTAATTACAAAAGGTTATTTATTTACCCACAGTGACACACTAACTGCACCTTCCAAAAATGTCTCATTCATGAAAATAGGCGCCGTTTTTCCCCCTCTTTAAACAGTCACAGATTTGTGTCTTTCACAATGTAGAAGGAAAAGGGCTAACCATTAATGTAAAAATGCTTGCCAAATTAAATTAAATAAATTTTTGATGTAATAATGTAATTATTATTATCTCTCTGATAATAGTCAATATAGATAGATGCACATTGTTATGAAAGTGTCCCTCTGCCTAGAAGAATTTCTTAACATTCTGCTTGCCTGTCTGTGACACCTCTCTAAAGAAGGTCAAGTACGGAATGCTCTGCACTTGAAATAAATGCGATGGTATTGAGATTTCAAAAAATAACTCGATGCAGGAGAATTTCAATGAACTGAATTTTTTCCTTCAAAGCGCCTCTGCTAACCTAAGTTCATGATCACAGATGGCTGTATTTTTGCCCCAAGTGACTGCGTACAGAATTCTCTGTGTCTTGTCTTAAAGAGATCAAATAGCGAGGCATTTTATGCTAGGTGCCTGAGTCTTTGAAGGGTTTGTCCAAATGAAACGAGACATTTTGGAAAAAAAAAATGGAAAGGACTACGTTTTCATGTTGTTTTAACTTTAATGTGTGCTTTTTAAAAATAATTTGTGGTCCGTATGTCCCTTGTTCTATACTGAGACTCTTTATCATTGTCTTTACTGGAACAATTACTGAATTGTAGCAGCAGTGTCCAGCCCAGAATTTTAACGTGTGTGCCCTGAGCAATACCACTATGCTGTTATGCTCTTTATTGCTCTGTACAGGACAGAAGGGCTTGACCCTGTTTTAGAAAAGCTGGACCAATCGCATGTCTGCTCTTATTGGATGAGTGGCAGAACTATTGACCCCTCCATTGTAAGCAAGGATAATTAAATGACTCAGCACTGCTTTAAATCAACATTCAAACTCTTATTGATGATTGTGTCCAGTTCTGCAGAAAAAAAATGTTTGTATGACTAATTTTTTAATGTTTATCTCAATAAAAAATCTTATTAAATTCAACTACATGATTGCAACACGTCATTTGGAATTGAGAAATCAAAATGGTAAATGAGTAGTGTAAATATTTAGTATTCATTATCTTGTTAGTTATGATTTTAAAATGCATCCTTACGTGTAAATTAAGGAAAGACATACTAAATGTAAATCATAAATGTAACTGTTACTTTCAGTTGCCTAACACAGTTAAATGCAGATCAAAATAAAAATATAAATACTAAGAATATTATATTAATGTGAATATGTTATTACAAATAACAATAATACTGTTTAATAATATTTTCTGTAGATATGTGTTTATCTATTGTATTAAATATACATATAAGTAAGTCGAATAATTTAGCAAATGAAAAATAACTGTCAGAGATTGGACTTGATCCAGATTCATTTTACACTCAATGCGCGGTAATATCAATGATGTAATGGTTTCTTTTCCTCACTTCTCAACACCCTCTCCGTAAAAAAAAGCCTCTAAACGCCGTGGTTCAGCAAATTGTGGGCGTGGTTTATGCAATGACGTCAATGGAATTTGTTAGGCGACGAGCCCCTGCTCCGCCCCACATGGGTCAAGGGAGGGGGAGGGAGCCAGGCTGAGCTGATCCCACGTGTGACGATTGCATTCCCGGCTCAGTAATATTCTCTTAGCGGGGCTTCGCGTAGCTTTTGCAGTGTCTGTGTGTGTTTGTTAGTTACTGGCTATAGTTGGGTTAGCTATGGAGGGAGACGGGAGCCAAGCCACATCTGGAAGCCCAAATGATTCACAACACGACCCGGGGTAAGATAGCTAATAATAGCAGCACTTTTCATCTTAATTATTTTTTAAATAAATAAATTATTAAAACATTATTTTGTTTTTAACTATGCACAGCTATTTGTGTTGTTTTATTGATGCAGTTAGTTGCACCTTTGTTTTATTATATTAATAAACGGGGCCTCCCCCTTTTTTGAAGATAGCTTGCTGGGCTAGCTGAAACAGCTCTCGCTGCTGCTCAGCCTTCGTTTAGCTCGCTTTTTTGTAGCTAGCTAAGTAGTTAGCTACACGTCAAAATGGCCGATCTGACATCTGGACTCACTTCTGCTATGTTTTCTGCTTACAGTAAAATGTTTATCGGTGGCCTCAGCTGGCAGACCTCACCAGGTGAGAAAATTGCTTATACTCAATTTGGCGATTTGTTGTTGAGTTCGGTTTTGTAGCTGACCGAGTCCGCCTGTGCCAGTTGCGATATGTGGTGTGTACCGTACTGTGTGGGATATGTTGTGTGTACCTCTGTGCGCGCAAGGTTATTTTGATTTCCAATCATTTGAAGTCCTCTATTCGACCCCTATGTACATCAGTCCTTGTTTTCAACCGCAAGAACAACAACACGTATTTAACAAATGTGCAACTGTTCGCTAACCAAGTATTTCCCCCTCTTGTTTTGTTTACAGACAGCCTTAGAGACTATTTCAGTAAATTTGGGGAGATCAGAGAATGTATGGTGATGCGAGATCCCACGACAAAACGCTCCAGGTAAAAAAAAAGAAAGATGTTTTAGGGTGTTAGGATTATACTTTACTTTAATTTGACAGTATTTCACACGTACTTTTTAAGTGTTCAGTGCAGTGGGCTACGATAAAGCAATACTTTATATTTGTCCGTAGTTTTGTTTTACTAGGATTTAAATCTGCGCTTTGCAAAGGTAATGAAATTTGACATTGACTTGGGACTTAATAGTCGGATGTTTTTTTTAAAGCTCGCTATGAATTATTTTTAACATTTAAATAGTTCGTATAGAATATTAATGCTTCGTTCTTGGCAGTTTTAAGAAAGACCGTCGCTGCCGTATAAACTACACAAGTGAATGTAGATATGAAGTATTTGCGTTGAACAATGTTTTCGCTTACTAGCTAATCGTTATTGCTCTAACGAAGCATCGATGTTTTTCCCCCGCTATGTACATGCTTTCATATGTTAATTGCTTGGGCTTTTAAAATGCCCATCAGCTAAGTGGCTAAATCGTCATTCATGTTTCTAACGACTGCTCGGACTTAATGTTGTTTCTGTGTTTTGTTTTGTTTTTTTTTTACAGGGGATTTGGGTTCGTTACATTTGCCGATGCTGCCAGTGTAGATAAAGTCTTAGCTCAGCCACACCACGAATTAGACTCAAAGACGGTATGTTTGTTTTTCTTGATGTCATATTTTTTGCGGTGATGTTTACGTCTGTCTGTGATTAACATGTTAAAGGGCCACTGTCATATATTCCATTGTTTCAGTTTGCTGCGCAGTGACATTATAGCGAATGTCACCAACACAGAAATAACACTTGACGCAAATAAGTAATTATGCTTTCCAAGTCATGTCCCCCCCCCCCCCCCCCTCACGGTTGTCTACTTTTGTTAACCCTTAGCATACCGAGATTACCCAAAGCGTATAAAAGTAAAGTGTAGTAGCCTGCCTGGAAATTCATTGTCCGCCTTTTTCGTTTGATATAAAATGTTGTGAAGTGTACCAACCGATATAAAAATATTAACAAAAATGTAATCGGTATTCTTTTTAAGTACTTGCACGTTACGAATGTTGTTAAATGCATATTTGAAATCGCATATGCGAATTATATATATATTTTGAAACATGAGATCAATAGATTATTAAGCAACGATATACGATTTTTTTTTTAGCGAAAGCATAAAATCTTTAATTTTGCTTTAAATTGTAGACCGCTCTCCACTGCTCATCGACCCAGTTTGGACTATGTCCACTTGTATCATTCTGTTGTAATACGTCCATCAGCTCCGTTTCTCATTTAGTCTTATTAGAGATTCAAAAACAAAACTTTATCTGCTAGTACAGCACTGCTTAATTAAACGGCTACTTCCGTATGCCCATTGAACTGTAAATAACAAATGAAATTTAAGCCGGGATGAAAGATACGCTTTTTCTAAACTGGCAATACAGTTGTTTCCTTACTGTAGTCTAAGTGTCTAATGGTAATCTTTGCTCTGTTGCCTTAAGTACTTGTACAGATTTTGACAGTACTCTTACAAGTTGAAATGCATTAATAAAAAAGTAAAAATGTTTAAACCATGTGTGCTATTAATTAGAACTTGTCAATAAATTGTAACGCATTGAACAAAGCGGCTCAGAGGAACTCTAATTCGATCCTTTAAGTTAAGGGTGTAAAAAAGCTCAAAAATGCGTTTCTTAAAAGCACACCTCACTAAACAATCGCGCTTTGCCTTTTCGTTATTTGTGTGGCGACATTAAACTTAGCCTAGTTAGCGTTTTCGTCGTCTGATTCTTACGTTCTTGGCTGTTAAGTTCTCATGTGTACAGTATGAATGGGTTGTGTCAGTGATGGGTTTATTATGGAAGGGTCTTTTGCTATTTGTGTCAGTCCGTTTGAATTTGGCGATCCTTTTCTTGCGCTGGAGTTGTGCGTCTGTATGTTGTCACCTCTGATGACGATAGAACATTGATTTGTGGACTTAAAGGCAATTAACTAATTGCTTTCCAGAGGGGTCTCTTAATTCTATAGCAGCAATAAATGTATATTTAAATCTTTTGGATTATTTCACATGTTCATCTACATTTTATGCTATCGATTTTGAAGTGTTGGTAATTTAAAAAATGAAGTACAATTCTTTTTTAAATAAGCGATTTAATAACCTATTTAAGAACTGTCTGTGTGGTGGGATAAAATGAAAGCCAATTTTAACAGGGTTTTTGCTTAGTTGGTAATTATGCGTTTCCTATTACTGTTTAAAAAAATAGAAGCAATGTAAACCAGTAAAAAAAAAAGAAAGATATGTTTGGTTTGCTTTCCCGAGATAAACATGTTATATATTTCAAATGCATTTAGACAAAAATTAGGTGCAAGGAGCGATATATAGAGTTTGATAGGGGAAAAGCTGAAAGGAACCATAAATACAGGTTTCCATGTACAGCTGTTCACGACTGATTGAGTTCAGCTTCTTGAGACACAGGAGGGGGCTTTGTAAAGAGGTCATTCTTTTTTCTTTTTAAGTAAAAAAAAAAAAAGAAGTTATATAATTTGAGTTTTTTAAAAATATATATAGAGAACCAGCACCTGAAAGCAGCAATGGGAGATCTAAATGTACTTTAAAGGTGATACTGCCGGGAGATCTCTTCCATGTTTTAAATTTTATTATTTACTGTTATTTAAAATAACACTGATGGGGTAAGGGTTTAATAACACTGACAGCGCTTGTGGAATTAATTGATCCCTGCTTATTCCATAAACCTGAAAAGAATCTTATGCACACGCAAACAAACGTCAACTTGCTTTTGGGTTTTTGTCAGTCAAGACTGACTATCAGTATCACTGGTCTAGGTTCCATGTTTGTTCTTTTAATGGAGTTTAATACATGTCTTTCCTCTTGGGAATGTTTGTGGGAACGTGATTGGCTGAGCTTAGTCAATTCCATATTAAAAGTTACGATGGCCTTTGCCCCCGCTGTATGCACACGAGATGTACGTCTAAAACGACTGTGGTCAATTTATGTATGTGTGGACGAGTGAAAACGAGCGTGCGAGCTGCGGGGGCTAGTAAATAAGGCAGGGAGTGTGGTGTCGTGCCCTTTGTTTAAGTCTCGTAATTGAATGGCTGGGACTGAGGCTTGGTCCCACTGATGAGAGTGATACCCGCGTCTGGCTGAAATTGATGCTGGGTTTCTCCAGACATGTCACAGACGCTAACGAGAGCTGTGCTCACGGAACGGGGCCCCATCCTGGGCCTTCCCTGGGGAGCTGGAGCGTTCCGGCCGTTTGGTGCTGGAGGAGAGGCGTTTTTTTTTTTCTTTCTTGAAAAACCTCCCAGGGTTGCTGGCTGAGACAACCCTGCAAGCCAGTCTGGATTCCTGTCTGAGTTCTCCCAGAGAAGGGGTCGCCCAGTGCATGGCCCTGCTGCAGTTTGCTTTGAAATGCATCACATCTCCTTCGCAACATCTTTAGCATATTTTCAAATTTGTTTTGTTTGTTTTTTCACAATTTTTTTTTTTTTTTTTTTTTTACATTTTTTTTGAAAACCTTGCTCTTTCTTGAGGACAAACCTCTGGACATCCCTGGCCAATGGCCTCAGTGCATCTGGATGGCCGTGTCACTAAAGGTGCCTCTCACGGGGTGTTGGTATGACGATGGTGGTGATGACGACGATGGCGGCGGCGGCGGCACCCAGGTGCTGAGGCTGATGCCTGACCTAGCGATGCTTCCAGTACTCAGTGGGGACTCTCTCGCGCGTGCCCTTGAATGCGTGGGCGTCGCCGCTTCCCTGAACACGTCCAGGTGGGGCCGCTGAATGGATCTGACTGATTAACATCAGACTGATTAACATCAGACTGATTAAAAAGAAAATGTATATTTGTGTTATTTAATTGAATTTGTAGTACTGATGCTGACAAATGATTTACTTCACTTTACCACCTGCGCATATTTATTCTTTATTACTAATTGTGTTAATCAGCTGTACCTTTACATTTAAAAAATGTTCATTTACTCAAAAAAAAATTACAATTGCCATGCGTCATGATCTGTCATTCAGGCTCTCTCCAGACGTTCCTCTACATTAAAAAAGACTCTTGGAAAAGACAGTTCTTCTGTTTAAAGGAAATTAGCTTATTATTATTATTATTATTATTATTATGTGATTCCTAAACTGTCACAATTATTACTGTTGGATTTGGTGTTACTGAGATATTTCCAGAAGATGCAGATGCTCCTAAATTAAGATATTGATTATTGATAAAAATTGACAATATATACGGGTGTGTGGCCAGCCTCAGCTATTTTTGTGCCTTATCGTGATATGATGTCAACATTTTAAAAATTTGGGACACCTTTTTTATTAAAACAAAGGACATTATAAGTATGTGTTTGTGTTTTTTTTAATTTTATTATTATAGTAGACTGAAACACGAACGGAAGTCAGTTGACTTCTGTGGGAGTAATTTCTGGAAGTGGTGTGTTTTTAAATTGAACAGTTTTCAGGCTGAAATATTTTTATTTATTTATTTTTGGCCCTGAAATTTTAGCAACGAAATGCTTTGAAGTGTTCAGCTTTTTCAAAGCCCTATGTCAGAATATTTAAAATATTTAATCTCAATTCTGGCTATTCTTCCCAGCAAATCTATTCAAATTTGCAGTACACTGTATAATATTCTATTTTCTATCATCTAATTTCGAGAAGGAACTACATAACCGTGCACAGTGTATATCTGTGTGTAAGGTTTCCCTTGGGTCAGTTCTTTTCTAGGAAAAGATGTTAATGTGGTTGGGGGTTTGTCCGGAGATGGGAAACCATTCGTTGCTTTGACTCTGCGATAATTGCTGAGTGGGTCTTGATTGGTCTGCTTGCTCATCTCAGTGTTCTGGTTTTAGGTGCGTTTTAGACTCGGGTTATGCGTTAACACTGCGTCATACTTTGAAACGCACGTTGTCATTTACACATTTTTTTTTTAACATTCAGGTTCATCTTGTGAGGGAAGCTCTGTTATTGTAGCTATGTAGAAACGCACGACATTGTTTTCAGTTAAAGCACAGTAAAAATAGTTCTACATAAGGTAAATAGTTGTGTTTTAAATGACGGGATAAAACAAAGGAGAAACGGGTTACAGGTCAGCATGCCCTCTCTGTGGTACAGTCCTTTTCTTAGTTCCTGACACAATCCTGTTCAGTTTTTTCCCCAGTGTTTAACTCTGGGGAGTTAACTTGTACCACAACTGAGTAACTCTGCTCTGCCACTGAGAGGCCAGGCATCAGAACTGGGAGGTAAACGGACGTATATGTAAATCTGCTGCTGCTTCACCTCACCGCGGCTCCTGATTGGCCTGGATAGGAATTTAAAACGGGTCATAAAAAATGTTTGCGTCCCTCAGAACCCCCTTTTTAAAAGGAGACTTGCGGAACTCCGTAACATTTAAAAAACTAGTCATGATGTGTGTGTGGCTGAACATTTTGCCTTTTCGTGGTGAAAATATTTATCATCTGTAGAACAGAGAAGAGAAAAAGAAAAGGTTAAGAGTGGGCCTTAGTGAATCATCCAGATATACAGCTTAAGGTATAATAATAATAATAATATATATA
>JAOYSI010000003.1:1416450-1436670 GCA_025775065.1 Hiodon alosoides | reverse complement strand
CCGCGCAGTTAGATAAAACACAGCACATACGTATCGATGGGCAATGCGGCCGCGCAGTTAGATAAAACACAGCACATACGTATCGATGGGCAATGCGGCCGCGCAGTTAGATAAAACACAGCACATGCGTATCGATGGGCAATGCGGCCGCGCAGTTAGATAAAACACAGCACATACGTATCGATGGGCAATGCAGCCGCGCAGTTAGATAAAACACAGCACATACGTATCGATGGGCAATGCAGCCGCGCAGTTAGATAAAACACAGCACATACGTGTCGATGGACAATGCAGCCGCACAGTTAGATAAAACACAGCACATAACTTCTTCTAACTACTGTACCTGTTGGCATAAAATTTTCCTGCCGTACCAAAACCGAACCATGACCTCAAAACCGCTATTATGTACCAAACCGTGGGTTTGGTGAACCATTACACCACTAATATATCTACACACACACACACACGTGTGTTTATGTTTATATTACATTTATTATTATATATGTGGCAGCTAGTGACAGGCTAATTATTGTGTACTACGTGTGGCGTCCCTTTGATCAGTGAGACACAGATGAAAAATCAAACAAATAAGCTGCGGGAGACATCTGACGATCAGCTCGGGCCGCAGACCTCTGCTTCTCTCCAGCAGATTAGCTCCACTTATCCAGAGGTGCGAGGAGCAGGGATGGCATTAATAGACCTCATTTCTGAACGATTTTTTGTCATCTACTATCAGTATTTGGGGTATAGTTTATTGGCCCAGGTCAGGAAAACTATGTCTAAGTGCAATGGGTGTGAAACGATTTCAGGGTTAATTATGTCGTTTTACCTCTTCAAAGGCCTTATATAGTTTTTTTTTTTTTCTTCCCCATCTCAATGATATATATATATATTGTACTTTCTAGTATTAACAGAGTGAGAGTTAACACTGCATTAGATTTCACTGAAAAGGGCAAACTCAGAAATGATGGATTGACGTGTGTATTTTGTTTCATTTGATCTTTCAACTGAAGGTAACCCTCCCTGAAATGTAACCTTTAACGCTGCATCGATGTTCCATTCAGGGCGAACCGACCTGATTGTAATCTCCTTGCCTGTCGGGCCATGCTAGTGTTCCTCTATTTTAGGGCACAATGGCCCTGTGCCAAGGGGTGCCGTGAGATGACACGTGCCCGCGCTCTGACACACACACCCGCCTCTGCCCGCGCTCTGACACACACACCCGCCTCGGCCCGCGCTCTGACACACACGCCCGCCTCTGCCCGCGCTCTGACACACACACCCGCCTCGGCCCGCGCTCTGACACACACGCCCGCCTCGGCCCGCGCTCTGACACACACGCCCGCCTCGGCCCGCGCTCTGACACACACGCCCCCCTCGGCCCGCGCTCTGACACACACGCCCCCCTCGGCCCGCGCTCTGACACACACGCGCCTCGCCCCACCCAACCGGACACCCACACCTGTGGAGCTGCACTGGGAGCAGGGGCTGTGGAGGGGAGAGGCAGGCGGGACACAGAACCCAGCGGGACACACAGAACCCAGCGAATCTGTGATGGAATGTCTTACTCGAACCTGCCGTTTCACGAGCGCCGCGCACCACACCACAATGCCATGCAATAAAAGTATTTGACGTTACTGTGCAAAGAGATTTTCCACAATGATGGAGTCCCCCCCTATACTGTATCTCCCAGGGTTCCCCGATTATGGTTTCTATTCCGCGCCCAGTGACCACCGGGGGCCTCCCTGCTCCTTTGCCGACTATGGCTCCCTGGGGCCCCAGGCTGCTCAGCTGCTGCAGAATGAGCATGCAACCTCCGCCTGCAACTCTCCCCTTCAGCACCTGCACAGCCCGGATCAGTTTAAAAGCCCAGGTTTGTACCGCGTTTCCTTCATTCATTCACTGATTTGACGTTAAGAGCTCATTAAGAACTACAAGCCATCCATTTTTTTTTTTCGAGAGAGAGAGTGAGAGAGAGCGAGAGAGCGAGAGAGCAGAGGAACTAAGTAAAGATGATGAAGTCTTTAGGCCGATCCCTTATGCGCTGTTGAAAGTGGCTGGCCTGAAATGCACTGCATGCTTCAGCCGTTGTATCCAGACCTTTTACGTTATTTATTTATCTATTTATTTATCTACTGTCCCTGCGTTGGCTGCTTTGGAAGTGTATACATGTGTCCCGATGTGCGTATGTACTGTGTATGAGTGTCCACAGACCTGTTCCCATAACCCACTGGGCTCTCCAGGTCACCCAGCCCTCGCTGGAGCTCGAACCCCAGCCAAGCAACAGCTTTTTCCCCGTAGATAAATACGCCCCCCCCCCCCCCCCCACTGTACACATCATGGACACGCATGTGGATCAGTCTGTCAGTTTAATTAATCTGTTGCCCCTGACTGACGTAAAACGCTAAGTAGGGAGTGAACCCTCTATAAATAATGGATTCTGGTCTGAGAATGTGACAGTGCTTCCGTTACCATCATCGAGGCTCACCTGTGAATGTGAAAAATGAAGGAATATGCCGTACGTACAGTATGTGGGCATACATGTATGTGTATTAGATACCCATCATAGCCCGGCGTCTAGCCACCGTACCACGTACACAATTAAATTAATCTCTCCCTGATGAAATTGGATTTTTTTTTCAATGCTGTAGATAACAGAATTTTTAACAACATGGGTATCTAATTAGTCACGTTCATTGACTTCTTTGAGTTGTTCATATTCCTTCGGTGGACATTGCGTGCACAAAATGTATTTCCTTTGCACTGAGAAGACGCTGATCCCACGCTGATCCCACGCTGATCCCACACTGATCCCACCCTTCTTTCTTGGCATGGTTTGTATGATATACTTCAGCACAACGGAGATACAGTTGTAAATGCGAATTTGTTTTGAGCAGATTTGACAGTGATAACAGTAGGAGAAACAGCAGAGAGTTTGAGGAGGAGTAACGGACACTCTTGGCTGTAGACGGAGAAATTCACATGCGCTGATAAGTAATGATGGATTTTTCTGAACATGCTATTCAGCGAAGAGTGTGCAAAAGATGTTATCGTCATCACCATGTGTTTGCTCCATTTTTAATAAAGCTAATTTAATAAATTTAATAAATTTAATTTCCCGGGACCACCGTAGTCCTGGCTCCTTGACACTAGAAAAGAAGTGTTATCCCTTTTGGCTTTTACGGAAAGATGCGACACTTTGAGCGCATTCCGTCTTCAGTGGATTACTGACCTCTTTTAAATTCAGCTATGTGACCGCTGCTCAGATGCAGATGCATGTGTTCTGTGGCACACAGCCAGGAGCCCCGCTCTCCGCCCTGCAGACACGCCCCGGACAAGCTGAGAGGCCCCGCCCAAAGCCAGGACCTTGTTTGCACACCTGAGTGCGGGTTGGGTAATTTCCCCACGGGCAGGTGCGATTCAGCAAGCGCTGTCTAGGCGGTTATTTTAAAATTTAAAAGTCTCCCTTTGGCGAAGGTATTTGGTTGGATTTATTAGTTCAGTGTTCAAAGCTCTTTATTTGGGTTTTTCCCTAAAAGGGGCAATTTCTTTGAACCTTTCTTCTGACTTGGTGTTTTCTGTGAAGATTCTGAATGGAAGGGGTAACCGAACCCTCCGCTGCCTTGTGTCTGGACGCTCCCAAACCGCACATGGCCCGGAGTTCCGTTTTTCTTATTTTTTACGACGACTGAATACTGTTATCAACATCCATGGCTTGTAGCCTTTAATTACCTCCGAGACTTGTGCAATTTGTTCAAAGCACCATGTGACTTGAACTTTTATGTCTGTGGGTTGTTTAGTAAATAACGGCATTTTGTTGTTCCGGAAAAAGTAAGTTTTTTGGATGGCATGTGACTTTATGGTGCCCACTGAGGAACGTTAACGGATTACTTTGGAAATGAGCCTAACGAGTTAGTTTCCTGTGTGCAGTGCTTATGTTAAAATTCACAACTGAAATTGTGGCGGGTTTCAACGTCAATGTCTCTACGACCAAAATGCGTTGTGGTGGATATCTACTGTAATTTAACTTTTGAGTTCACGAGTTTAAGTTAACTCTGTGTGATGATCAACCGGTGGTAAACCGTCCATTGGCAGACGAGAGAGCCGTTTTTCTTCTTGTTGTCTGGCAGTCCGGCATGGGTTCCGCCATATTTTTCTGCACTGTCATTTTTTAGCCAGCTGGGGTGACACAGATGTCACCTCACTTGTTGCTCTCTTCAGGAGGTGATGAAAAGCATTAGCAGGCAGATTAGCCCCGAAACTCGCCATCGTCAGACGCCATCACGACGCCCCAGGGCCAAACTAATTATTAGAATTAGAATGCGCTTTATTAGAATTTTCAGGACCAGTGCTGTTCAAAAAAGTGCTCTTATTTTAGATACAATGAACAAATAAAGGTAGAGAAATGAATTAAATAGTTTAAGTACAGCATAGCGATGGTTAGTGAGAATAGTTTTGTCTGGTAGAAATCTGGTTCCATCGGAGCCAATTATTGCCATTGGTGTATTGAAGGTCTGGTCACTTTGACATCCATAAGTGTGTAAAAATATACAATATGTCAACAACATCTTATTTTATTTTATTTTTTAAGCAAAGGTGTTTTTTTTTTTACACTGACACTATTACTGCTGAATATTATTGATGGCATTAAAATATAGTAAAATTAGTCATCTGGCTTCCACAAATGTATTTTAATTTTAATATTGTCTAAAAACAAGAAAAACTGTCAAAAGACAAAAAAAGACCCAGTGCTTTGTTTGGCTTTCAAAGCTAATTAAAGAAGTAGATCTGCCTGGGGTTAAATAAAACATAAATCTTGTTTTACTTGGACAGTAGTTTTGTACTGTCAAACAGAACCGTACCAATTCTGGGGTTTTTTTTGTTCAAAATGAAATGAACAAAAAGCAGTAATTGCCTAATGCTTAGCCTTATTAGAGCTGCACCAGTCAGATAAGAACACTGAAGGCAATCTTGGGAAAGGGTTGATGTTAACTAGCAATGTCACTCTTAAGAGATTATGAGCAATTACTCAGGTTTTTAGCAGTCATTTTGGAGCTGTTTTGTTTCGACCCTGGTCTTTTTAAAGGGGAAGTGCAGTAACTGGCATCTGGGGTTTGGTCTATGGTCACCTCCATGAATCCCAGAGTGACCAGCGGCTGGGGTCACTTCAGTGAACAGGGTGAGTGGGTGGGTCTCAGTTAACGGGGTGAGTGGGTGGGTCTCAGTTAACGGGGGGAGTTGGTGGGTCTGTGTGTCCTCCCAGTGCTATTCTCAGTTAGCCCCCGTAGCTAACAGATGAAAGGTCATCACTATATTCTCTCACTGCTGAAACAAACCAATCTGTACACAATGCCGGCACAACAAATCTGCACTGCATTATGACCCATTTTGGTTTTACCCATGTCTTTCTGTAATGTGATTTCTGTGTTAGATGCTTCTTCATGGGGAAGGGAGGTTTGGTGCTTTAGATATTACCTAAACGTGAATGTGGAGGAGATATGTTTCCCCTGCTGTGTGCGCACGTGATCATCTCCACTGAAACCACTGTGGTGGGCCCTGTTTTTTTGCCTGTTTGATTTCTGAAAAGGTTGACATTTAGAAGTCAGACGCTTGAATGACTTATAGTGACATACAGTTCAACCTTTCTAAATCAAGATTAGCTCCACGGCGCTGGAACTTTTTGAGTCAAATTATTTTTTACTTCTACTACATGCCCTCTTGAAACATATCTAGGTTTAGTGCATAGCCCCATGCCTGTTGATTCACATTTTCTGCAAGAACGTCTACTCATTCTAGTAACTTTTAGACTACTGAGTCTGGCCTGCACGTCTGACTGCTAATAGTCTTCCTTTTCAATGAATATCCGAGTGAACTAAAAGCTTCTGTCTGCATATTAGCCTGATTTAATATTCCTTTATTAATGCGAGGGCCATTTATTGCTGTTTATGAAGAAAAATGAACGTGGCGCAGTCAGGGGTCGCGACGTTCAGCAGTTTTAATTCGATTGGCACATTTATTTTTATTTATTTTAATCTGTCTTTGAAAGTGCTGGAACCAGAGGTCACCCAGAGCTGACAGCACCAATGGCTCAAGCGGTCTGTAACAATCTGAGCAATTTAAGACCACCCCAGGGTTTCCTGGCTTTAGCTTTTCTCTCCGTCTTATTTTTAATTGCCGGCGCGTTATTGGTCTGGGACTTAGATCAGATGCGTGCTGCTTTCCGGAAGCCTCTCTCTCTCTTTCTATCTCTCTCTCTCTCTCTCGTTCTCCCGCTCTCTCGCTCTCCCTCTCTCTCACTGCCTCGTTCTCTCTCTCTCTCACTGCCCCGTTCTCCCGCTCTCTCTCCCACTCTCTCTCTCTCTCTCTCTCTCACCACCTTGTTTTCCCTCTCTCTCTCTGTCGCTCCCTCTCTCTCTCTGTCGCTTCCTCTCAGTCTATCGCTCTCCCTCTCTCTCGCTGCCCCGTTTTCCCGCTCTCTCTCCCACTCTCTCTCACTGCCTCGTTCTCTCTCTCTCACTGCCTCGTTTTCCCCCTCTCTCTCTCTCTCTCTCTCTCTCTCTCTCTCTCTCTCTCTGTCTCCCCCTCTCTCTCCCTGCCTCGTTCTCCTACTCTCTCTCTCTCTCCCTCTCTCTCTCTGTTTTCGCTTCGCCCAAGGTCGTGCGGGCTCTGCGGTTGAAGCATGGGCGGGTTCCCGCCCCCCTGCCTCCGTTCGGTTGCCGTTGCCACTTCCCACATGTGTTCCCCTCGGTGGAGGGATGATGTCTTTTCCTGGAGGGGAGATGTAACTCAATGATGGGGGCTTTTAGCACGCATTACCCAGGACACCTCCAGTAATTTCCTGGCTGTCAGGAGCCAGCCAGGTCTGATGCCCCTGACACCGATGGCTAGATAATCACCATCATATATTTAAAGAAGGAGCGGGGAGAAAACGGACAGGTGTTGATTAGACGGGGGTGTTGTGCAGAAATCCCCCATGCAATTTGTGAGAGGGATTCATGAACTCGCATTCATATCTGACGCTGTACAAACTCGGAGCTCACTACAAGAGGGGGTAGGCCTAAAAGGAGGTTATGGTAATGCAAGAGGCCTTCAAAGAGCAGACTCATTTACTGCCGTCCCCACCGTCTGGGGACCTCCCACAGGAGTCCCTGCAACTTCATTCCAATCACCTCCGTTTCTAACCTCTGTGAATCGGCTCAGTGTGTAGTTCCAACCACTGGTGCCGTTTGTAGCTTGCATGGTGTGTGAATGCTGTCTACGTGCTGTGTTCAAGTGCAGATAACCCTCTATTCTGCATGCATCAGTTTGGATGTGTTGAATGGATTGGTGTATATTGTATATGCATCATTTTATTTATTTATGTATGTATGCACGCACACGCACACACATGCATGTACACATATATGAATGTATATGTGAGGCTTCCAGCTTCTTAGAACAGGATAAATATCAGTGACTATTTGTCCCTTTAGTTTTGCATCACCATGATTTTTTTTTTTTTTTAAAGGAAAGTGAGCCTAGTAGATAGATATGTATAGACCTTATCGTAATCTGACTTTCATTTCCTTTTTGACTGGATTGATTTCTAGCGCTTTGGCTTTTGTTCTGTTAGCTTTGTGCATGCCTGGCTCATACCCAGCTTTTATCTCTGCACACCAGTTCTCAGTTCTCAGTTCTCAGTTCTCAGTTCTCAGTTCAGTTCTCAATAGCTACTCTGCTCATCCCAATTTTGGCGCCCCTGCTTCCTCGGCAGGCACCAACCCACCTCGCCCCGGAGCCTTCCCCGGCGCCAACAGCCCCGGACCTGGGGCCGATCTGTACGGCCCGGGCAGTCAGGATTCTGGCGTGGGGAACTACATAAGTGCTGCTAGCCCTCAGCCCGGATCTGGCTTCGGTCACGGTATCGCTGTGAGTATGCCCCCCGACCCGTCCGCCCCGCGCCCCTTCCTCAGTCACACGGGCCCCTAGTAGCTGAATCAGGATTTCTCCTGTTCAGCCCCACGCACCGAGCATTTGTGCGAAATCTAAACGGGGCTGTGTTCACTGCTGAGGGGCAGGATGTTGTGTAGTGTGTCTGTTTGTTTAAACTGCCTGAAGTTAGTGCATTGTCAAAAAAATAAACAAACAACTGGATAATTGTCATATAGTCAAGAATTAGCATCATTTTCAAAGACCATAGTATGTTTTAGCAGAAATGCTACTCTTTTAAATGAGACAGAGACAGTAGCAGTGTCTAATGCGGTACTAGTCAAAACTGGAAAAAATGTGTCTTTTTTGACGAGTGGCCTCTTTGACATACAAGATCCATGCGTATATTGTTTAACAGAATTCTGTCACAGCAGTTGTCAAGTTTTTGCCTGTGCTTGGTTGTCAAACTGATACTGTGCACGGTTGTCAAACTGTTAGGGTTGACTCTGCCGTACAGCTGTCACCTGCCCTGATTTAAAAGAATTGCCGAAGAGTTTTGCAACCAGGACGTCCATAACGCAGTGGCCTTCTCAAGCTAGTTTATTACGAATTAAAACGCTCCCTGCTGCCAAACAGGTGCCTTGGCTAATCCTGCAACAAATAGTTGGCGCAATTTTGTGGCTAGTCTGCGCTGCCAACACTCCGTTCTTCTCGAGAGCCTGTCTTCCGTCAGCTACGCCGTGACACACTGTGAACCTCTACTGCTGCGCCTCGTCATCCCCGTCGCGCGTTGACGCGCCTTTGTTCAAGTGCCAACCAGAAGGACAAAATCGTGCCGTTAGTTATTTTGTAATTTTTCCAAAATAGTATTTTAATTCCCGCTTACAATACGGGACGCTGTGGCTTTCAGACTCAGCCTTTGTGAGGATGTAGAAGGCATTGTTATACGAGACAAAAATAAACCCTCGAGTAAAATAATGGAGGTCTCAAGCATTTCCACATGCATCACACCCTCATTGAAAACACCGTCAGAGGGAGATGTCCATCTGCCCTTTACAGTTACTGGCATTCATTATTTCCGATCCTTTTGTTTTTAACCTTTACAAAGTATATCAATATAGATTAGGGAAGGGGAGGGCAGGGAAGTTCCTGCTCTGGCCTGAGTCGAAATGAGGAGCACCTGCTCTTCTGCGTCGCCCCCTGTTGGATGCATTCTTTCTGGCTACCTTTGAACCTCCGTCTAAAACCCCACATCAAAGCATTTTATCACTTAAAATTGAACAAGGCCTTCTGTCTGCATGTTGTGAAGGCCCTTAATCCATTCACCGGACGGCTTTGAACCCCCGACACACACCTAGCGTGCAAGAAGAAACCCTTTAGAAGCGAAAAGGGGCGGGGAAAACAAAGATGGAATTCAGTGGCTTTGGAAAGCGTCTGTAGATGAAGAATATCGCCTCACTCTCACAAAGCCGCCGTTGGCCAAAGGCTCCTCTGTGAATTTCAACGATGGCAAACGCAGTTTTTCCCTAGGAAAAACAAGGATCTTCGGTGGGTAACTATTAGTTTTTCACAGGAAATGAGTATGGGGCCAAACATGTAACTCATGAGCCTGTCCAAAGGAAAGATCCGGGGAAGTACTGGTCATTTAGCAAAATGGCCGCGCCGCGCCGCGTCACAATAGGATGGACACACTGCTCCGCTATCTTCAGTCCTTTCATCTGCTGATCAAGGCCAGTGATCAGCGGTGGCCCATTGATGTAAAAGCTGCTGTCGTCTCTTAAATCCCCTTTAAAAACACATTTTTACTAAACGCACACGCAGTGCCTGTGCTTTTTATTAATGCTTTTGTTTTACGTCTCACGTTGTCTAAAAAGTAAAATATTAGTATTAGTTTTAGTACTGATTAAATGATTAAATAAAGATCAAATCAAACTACACCAGTAAATTAACAAAATTTTAAACTAAAAACTAAGTTAAACCTTAAAGCCATTTTGTTTCCCCAGCTTGCTTTGTGTCTTTCTATTATTTTATTAATCCTACTTCTGATTATCTGTCTGATTATCTATTGTCTTGTAGAACACCCTGAGCATGATGGGTGCTAAACAAATAAAGTTATTATTATTATTTATTATCGTCGTAACTTCAGAACTGCGTTCGGCAGTGATAAATCTGGAGCAATGTCATCTGAAGGAGTATTTTAACTTTATGCCCTGTTCTCCTTCTGGTTTGTAATGAGCGCTGGCATGGAACAGTCAACACTTCAGACAGATACGGTGTGTCTCACAGGATAGGGGCCCCCAGACCGAGCTGAAGATGAATGGCAGGAATTTGATTTTAAAATGTATTAGATTCCAGCAACCCTCTCGCCAAGAGTCTTTGTCCCACTCCACTTCAATCTGAGACTGCAACTGCGCACCGTAAACTGATGGCAGCAAGATTGTTGGCACTGTCAGAGGGAGAGGGGGGGAAAAAAAACACTTTGAATTTATAACTAATCCTGTGGTTCTTCACTCCCCCCAAACAGAGGAAAAAGTGGGAGTGGAATTCTGGGATTGGCTTTCGGTAGAGATAAATAATACTGTGTTTATATCAAGTGCTTTTGCATGGTTTTATTAATGCTGTCTATGTTAGCATGAATGTGTGTAAAACTACATTTTTAAAAAGTGATATCTTTAAATTCCTGTCGTTCGTGTCCTGACTGGCATCAGGGCCCAGACTCCCTAATTTAAAAGCGGCTTTTCTGTTCTCTGGGGAGAGCACTCCATTGGTTTAACGTTCCCCCTGCGTGGAGGTGACAGAGCGCTTTGGGAACTGAAGTGTCTGGATGGAACGCAGTGGGAGGTGCACAGGTGAACTGTTGCCCGAGTGTGAGGTGGGAACGCGCCCCATCCAGACACCTGTCAGCCGAGTGATTGACAAGTCTCAGTGTCTGACGCCCTCTCTCCAAACCTCGTCAATCACAGACTCAAGCTTTTTCTTTTTTTTTGGGGGGGGGTTGTCATTATAACCCGATTACAATTAGGCACTTTCTCTCCCTGTTCCTGCTCTGTGCGCGATCCCTGCTGTGTCTCTGTTTGTATTCATCAGAGCGTCATTTTATTGCCGCCTGTTCGCATGAACCCTCCCTGTTCTCCAGAAGAGGCCGACCGTAGACACAATAGGGCTCAGTGCAGTGCCACAGGAGAGTGAAACGGAGAGTCCTCTGCTTGGGTCTGTTAATCAAGCCATGTTATTGATTGCATTTCAAAAACGTGATTCTCCAAAATGAAAGTCTGAATTGAGCGAATCAGATGCAAAGACCCATTCATGCTGACAGCCCACAAGCCTTTGAATAAAATACACTCACCAGTGATAGTGTGTTTTTTGTGTTTTTTTTTTTCCTTTTTTCCCTGAATTGCATACTGACACAGGTACTAACTCTACACTTTTAGGGTCCGTTGATTGCAACAGCTTTTACAAATGGATACCATTGAACCTAACAGGTGGTTGGTTGCCATCTCATTTGAGGTATTATGAGCCGAATATGTTACGTATAATAGCCATCTCTGTCCCTCTGTCTCTCCGCGCTTTTATTTCATCCTCTCAATCCAAGCCTTTTCTCTTTTCCATGGCTTTTTCTTACCCTCTTCCATAAAAAAAATTCAAAAAAAAGTTTTTAAAGGGTTTCTGGAAACGTAGTGACCAGATAGCACTATTCATAGTGGGTGAAAAGGGTTTGGGCTCTAGCTGTATGAAGTTGGAAATTCAATTTTTGAAAGTTTCTGCAGAACCCTTTAAAAACTTTTTGTCCTCGCTCACTAGAACTGTGGGGGTCCAACGTTCCCGATTCTTCCCGTCCGACTAGTACCGTGTAGTTGCTTCATTGTTGATCCGTTTGTCTCACTGGAGGCTAAGCTTGCATGGAGGTAGCATCAACACTACTAACGCTGATAATTCTGATCATTAAGATGTCGCAGTCGCGTAACATTCACTGGGTTCACTCAAACTGCACTGTTGCTTTCTTCGTATTGCGTGATTGCTTTTTGTCCAGTATTTAAGGTCTAAATCTCCCGCCAAATCAGAATGAATGAGCGAACATGAATGTCACCGAGGATAGGCTCTTCCTTACTGCTAGGAAATCACAAAGATAGAGGAGGCTGTTGTCAGGGGGTGACCGTACTGTGACCGTTCTGTGACCGTTCTGTGACCGCGCTGTCACCGTGCATCACTCACCCAGCAAAATAGCAGGATTTCGCCTGTGATCACGCTGGTGTGAAGGCATGTGGTCTTAGGGAATGTTCTCCACACCCTTGTGTCCACACAGAGGGCTTGTGTTTATATTTGGTCCGTAATTACTGTATATAATTTATCTCTTTTAGTAGGGGTCATACAACAACGTTCTGCTGCCTTTTGTACGGTCACAGTACGGTCACACTACAGTCACACTACAGTCACGGTACAGTAACGGTACAGTCACGGTAGAGGCACTTTTTTTTTTTTTTCTACCTTTGAGCAAATGCAGTCCCATTATGGGTAAAATTGTTTCATTGGGAGTATCACCCATTGATGCAAAAGATATCAATATTTATTGAAACGCACAGTTGCCGTCATAGCCAGCTTGTTAGTAGTGCATTAGCTCATTTGTATCAGCTCACTGTAACGCTAAATAGAAATGCAGCCAAAATATTGTGCATTCCAACCCAAAAGGAACAACATAGTTTCAGTTTTTCTTAATGCTACGTTTACACTTCATGGTAGTGGAAGTGATTTGCCTTACATACAAAGCTCATAGTGTTTTCTTCATTAAGTATGTAATTTAACATGCTGATAAAGGCTAGTGGCTGCTATTTTCCTTTTTAATGCATATTCCTTTTTAATATTGGTTATGGTATATATTAATATATTAATATATTAATATATTAATATAATATATATCAATATTAATATTGGTCGCATTTAAAAACTCACAGCGTTTTCTCAGTAAAATCTCTGAATAAAGTGGGTGTATATAGGTCCATTTCCATATAGGGTTTCTTCTCAGTTTTGTCTTAATCCTGCAAGTTTAACCAGCTGTCAGTCAAGTGTCCTGTCTGCTGTCAGTCAGGTGTACTGTTGACTGAAGAAGCACATAGCTCTCCTTGGATATGTGGATAAACACAGTATCCCCCTCTGAGGAAGCGTGGGCAAGCCTGGATGTGCAGGCGTATGTTTGTGTGTGTGTGTGTGTGTGTGTGTGCGTGTGCGTGTGCGTCTGTGTGTGCGTGTGTGCGTGCATGTGTGAATGGTACTGCCTGAGGGCAGTGACTGAGCTACTTTACTGCTGCCCCAGGGCAACACTCCTCACCCTCATATTGAAGCCTCCTATTCCTGCATCATGATCTGCGGTCTAGGCAGACCTCCTGGGGGTCCTCCTTTACCTCCTGCCCCTGGCGGCAGAGCCGTGCGCACGAAGCCCTGGGTTTAATGGCGCTTTAGCAGGAGCGCTAACGGCTAGCAGACCGTGTGTTGTATGGCTCCGCCATTACAGCAGTGCAGATCACTGTACCCTTTGGAGTTAGTGTAGCTAGTACCCTTGATTTACGTTGAGTGGCAGTGCTAAGTTAACCCACCAATGTAGTTTGCATCAGTTTCTCTCTAAATCAGCCATTTGTGTCAATATGTTGTTTTTTTAACTGGAATTCTATATTAATAGGAATATTAATTCATTTGATTTATTAATTAATCAATTAAAAATACTTTTGTGGCTCTAAAGGTCCCAGGAACTGCATTGGTAATGGCCGAGTTATGATTTAATACCAAGCTCTCTATATTAAAGCAAGCTCTGAGATATCCAAGCCTACAGAGAAAGCAACAGTGATGTCAGTTTCTGTAAACTCATTCATTCCACTGGTCACTGCATGCTGTCTGCATGCAGTGAAGACTAACACGTGTAATACTTAGGCCGACATCATCCTTTGTGGATTACAAGGGTTTGTTAGCGATTCTGTATCATCTGTGTTGTATCTGGGCTACTGTGTAACTCCCATCTGCCGCTCAAAGACTGGAACTTCCCTAACACTGGCCTGTCTTCTCTCCACACACCGACCGCACAAATCCCTCAGAGGCAGCGGAGCTAGGATTCTGCACGGTTTAGCGCCGACGCTAGCGAGATCCTTCTCAAAATGTGATCTCGCAGGTCATTCTGCCCCTCAGAGGGAGGATGCGTTTGTTTATTCCTTTAAAATTTCCGCCACATTTGCCACGTGGCGAGTCACGTACGTGCTAGGGTAAGCCAAAAGACACGGGGGTGATCTGATTCCGATTTGGCCCAGCCGAAAGAGTGGCTGCTGTCTCAAGAGGCAGATTGTTGGCGTAGCTCGGATACAACAGCCACGCGCCGCGCGGAGAAGACAAGGAGAAAGCCCCTCTTTAACCAGGCTCTGATGTCTGTCTTTGGCTCAGCAGAGTCTTTCTGGAGGCCCGGGGAAGACAGGACGAAGTTTCTAATTGGTTCTGTGTACAGGTGATGCCATTTAACGTCAAGCACTACAACACCGCCCAGGAGAAGGGGACTGGAGGTGGCACCAGGCCAAGGGCAAAAGAAAAACTCCAAAATCATCTCAGAAAAAGTCAAATAAAATAATAAAAAAAATCTACTGTACTATAATCCAGACCTGGCTTTTAAACCCCGCCAATCCCTCTGTGACCCGGTGACATTGTAAAGGTTCCCTTATATCAGTGTAATTTTCTTCTTTTCTTTCTTTTTCTGTGTCTTTGGGATAGCTGTAGAGGTTGATTTTGATTATTTGTGTTTTATTGATTTTCGCTGTGAGTGTAAACTGCCATTCGTCCTTTATGTGGAACTTGAAACAGCCGCGGTTCCTCGTTTCACCTTCGGTACCGATTCTCCTGGTGTCATTTCAAACACGCCAGGACTAATATATGGACTGGTGGCACTTGATAAAAGAAAAAGAATTTGATTTAAAGTGGAAAATGAGACTAATAAATCTTAGTAGCTTTGTTTTGGTTTCTTGTAATGTCTCGTTGTTAACCTTTATTACCTATTTTAGGCAATAAGAAAAGGACTACAATATTTTCATAGTCCTTTTTTATTTTACAAATGTCTTTTTTTTGGTGTTACGAAAATGGTAAAACACTTTTTTTTTTTTTTCCTTCTTTTTAACAACTTGTGAATTCAGAAAAAAAAAAAGAGAAATGTAACTGTAAAAATGGATTCCAGTCACTGCGTATAACCGCTGAAGTAAAGATGCCATATTTTTGTGGTGCGTCAGAAAGGCTGTGCTGGAACGCAAAGATGTTTTAAAAAAAGTAAAACAGGAAGACCTGTGAAGCTCTTAACAGTGAGTGAAATCCGTTTTGGTGCACAAAAACCGCGACTAGCCCATTGTGGACAAGAACCAACAACAACACTGTTAGCTTGCTCTGTAAATACTGTTGGCTTATGAACTCTACTAGTGTCCCACCAGCATATTAACTAGATAGCGAGTACAGGTGTGCACAGCTTAATAAAAAAATTTAAAAAACATGAGGTGATTTCACAGTATCTTTCTACGAGCAGGACAGTTGAATGGGAGAAGTATATGATCTCTCATTGCGGTTATAGAAATCGTAAAGTTAATTTTAAAAAAAAAACAACAAAAAAAAAAACCGAAAATCCAAAGCACACTTTTACCAGTCGTTGGTTTTGAAATATGGGACTCGGAATCCTGTCCAGACATTTCACACTGCTGTGTGCAAATGGATGCTTTTATACTCCGGAAATAAACATACTTAATAGTTTAGTTTGTTTGTTTCCCCACCCTCACCAACCCCCGTTTGTTCCTTTCGGTTCGGAAAGAAACAGAAATGTCTAATTTCAACACGTCAGAGGCAGTATGTAAATGTAGTTTTTGTTCCCCCTCCCCACGTTGGTTTGGAGTACTTCTGAATGAATTTGGAAAGTAAACATTTTTATTCCATTACCTCAGTGCTGTGAGTTTTACCGTAGGAGCGTTGACAGATTAATTTATTTTAGGCATAAACAGATTGAAATTATGAATGACTAATGATAAATCATTGCACTGTGACTCGTAGGAAAAGAACTGACCATTTTCTATTTGCACATGTTAAATGTTGTCTATTTTAAATGGTCTCTACATGGGGAAGTATGAAGGATTATTTATTAGTTAATGTTGCTATTTTTAGTACAAGCAAACACCTACAGAAACAGAGATAGATAAACATCTTGGCTTGTAGCAATGCAAATTAATATCTAGTGCCGATTTTGTGGGATTTTATTGTGTGGAGGTAACATGCAAACTTTTAATATTTTTTAAATTCTTCATAAATGTTGGTATTTTAGATACAGCCAAAAGAAGACACTGAATCTAATGTGTTCACTATGTGTGGCTGCTGTACTCACTTCCTGTATATGGAGGGACTGGATTAGCTAAAATAGAAAAATGGCATTTTAATGAAACGCTTTAAAAACTACAGAAAGATTTTTAAAGATAATGGATTGCTTGATCTATATGCTGATGTTCATTGTTTCTTTCTGCTGCAGATTAATTTTATATTTTATTTTATTCTGTTTTTATTTTACTTTTTGTTCAGAACAACCAGGTTAAGCAAAATGCTGGATGCTTTTTAAATAAATATGGAGACTTGATCGAGTAATAATTTAAACAAAAAGAAGACAATAATGTTATCTGTTCACATTCAAAATATTAAAAAAGATGTTCAAAAAGTTAAAAAAAAAAAAAAAAAAAAATTGAAAAAAAAGGTTAAAACAAAACTACACTCCCTTGAATGATTTAAATTTTGAATCAGGGGATTTTTATCAATATTTTTGTGGTTGTTAATAATATTAATAATTATAACAATAATATAATGTACTGTACATCCATCAATTTCTCTCTTTCCATTCCCTGTCGCCTCATACAATAATCTTTTGTTGATCATAAATGTATTTCAGTAGTGTGTAAAAATCGCAAATTACCTTGTAACAGAGTGTTGTCTTTGATGCCAGTGTAGTGGTCGATATTCTTCTTCATTGGTCTCTCTCTCTCTCTCTCTCTCTCTCTCGCTCTCTCTCTCTCTCTCTCTCTTTCTCTCTCCTTTTGTCTGTCTCTCTCTCTCTCTTTCTCCCCTAGTAATTAGTAGTAGATGTTACGTATTTAAGACTAAGAAATAGATGTAGTTATTAGCAGATTTAGGACCAGTAAGGATAGAAATTTCTCTTATTATAAAAAAAAATGCTGACAGTTACTTTAATAGCAATTTGGTTATTTTTGCTTTACTCTTTTCTTTCTTTCTGATCTCACATGGTTTCAACTAACCAAAGCTCTGACAGAAGAAATCTAGAGGAAAAAAATTGCTGTAATACAGATCTTTATCACGGCATTAATTGGATTCTCACCCTTGAATGTTTAAAAAGGGGTGTGCCATACTACCTTAAATGCTAATGCTAGATATGCAAAACTGTTTTATTTTTTATTATTTTTTAAGAGGGACACAAGCTATAATTATAAAAAAGATGATTTTATTACGTGAAAGAAAAATCATATTTTTTTAGAAAGTTCTAACAAATTAATAATAATAATAATGATCATAATAATATTAATAATAGAAATAATAATGATAACTATTAATAATAAAACTGTGTAGTATGTTTTGATGTTTGTACACTTAAAAAAAAAAAAAAAAAAAATATCCCAGTGGATATGGCACTAATATTTTTGAATACATTTTTTTTTTTTTTTTTTTTTTTTTTTTTTTAATGTGTCTGCCTAGATTAATAAATACTTTAGTTTTCACTCATCAAAAACGTTTAAAATGTTCCGAATTATTTTTCTACTCGTGAACCAGGGAACCAGCTTTTATTTTAATCAAAGCCCGGTTTTGCCTTGCCGTTGTTATAGATTCTCTTTTCTCCGTTCTGTGTTGTGGCCACGCAGGATGTGTTTGTCCGCAGAACCCTCAGACAACGTCGTTGTGTGCCGTCACTGTTAGTCTTACTATATGTGGCTAATGAGAAGAGGTGACTTCTCTGTTTTTGAGATTTTACGCTGCTGCTGAATCCTGCAGTTTCTGCTGCTTGTACAAGAATGAGGAAGCAAGAGTTTACTCCTGAGAGAGCAGTTGTAGGGTTTGAGAGATAGAAACTGCCTTCCCCACAAGACGGAAGGTGAAATGTTCCTGGCTGTCAGAGATGCCTGCGTACTCCTCTGTTCGTCTGATGGCGTGGATATGTCTACCCCGTACGTAAAGTGTCCGTTAGTTATGTTTGTCAACTTCCTGGCTGCCCAGGAAGTTGTTCCCTTTTACCTCGTTGTAAATTGAGCTGAAAGGTTTTGGTGGACCGTGTGAATAGGGAGAAGAGGGGAAAACCAGTGCTCCTTGTGTTTCAGGATGTCTCGACTGAATGTCGCTCTTAAATGACAGGTGACAAAGGGTCCCCAAAGAAACCAGCCAAGTTCATAGTGAAGTCTGTGAGTAGTTATGACTGTACAACCGTTGGTTCAGTTCAAGTTGCTGCCTGGTGGCCTCTGGAATCTTCCATACACTGGTTAAGCTTCTGGTTAAAATAAAAGCTGGCGTTCCTGTGAAATAGTCCATACCGATTATTTTCGTGTTTTATTTATTTCACCGATTAATTTGATCTTGTAGCTTGGACTTTAAGGTAGCATGGCTCTGTTGCTGTAATTTTATTTTTCATTGTACAGCAGTTTACAGCTAATGAATGTGACACATCTTGCTAGACTAGTTAATTCATTGGATAATTGTTGGTTTAAAAAAATAACAATTAAAAAGAAAAAAAAAATGACCTGGAAGTTGTGGGGTGATTTTGGGAGTATACTACCGTATCCATTTAAACTTGAATTTTGAGGCAAGTGCTAGGCAATGGCAAATCAATAATCAATAATCAATAATCCCATCTTAAAAAAAAAAAAAAATACACTGCGCGTAAGGTTTATTTGTCTGTCTGTCTTTCTATATCTATCTGTCTATCTATCTATCTCTACCCTATCAGTCTGTTTGTGTGCATAGACGCACACACACACACACACACACACACACACGTATATATGATTGGGTGTGTTTCATGTGTGCTTCACATTGTTCATTGTTTGCTTACACAGTATATATTTTGTGTCTTAGGTAAAACTTTCAAAGTGCTCCCTTTAATTTCAGGTTAAACTCCCCCCCTTTATCTGTTCTGAGAATGGTAGGAACCAAACACTGTTTGTATCACTCGCTGTTGGCATTTTCTGTTACTTTGGTGTTTAAATGTGCAAGAGCTACTTTAGCAACACGACAGTACTGAGCAATTGTGATATAATGTAAAAAAAAAAAAAAAGAAAAAGTTTGATCTCGTACAGTAAAAATAATAACATTTAAAAGGCATGGTATACAGTACAAATACCTGACGCTGTATCTCTCGAGCAACCACTGTTATTAGAATGGATCTACAGGTAATTTAAAACACGGCAATCATGTGGGGTGGGGGGATTCCTGTTACGTGAGACGTCGTGTGGTAAAGCGTAAAGTTTAGATTTGTTCTTGTGTGCTCTACCACACGTCTGTCTTCTCTGCTTGCCTTGCCCTATTCCTAACACTTGCCCATTTTTTAATGTTAAGGGACTTTTTAACCACGAGGACTGACTGACTGACAAGCGTCTGGCGTCTGAAAGCATCTTTCAGGTCTTCTTTTATGGCTTGCTCAAGCCCTGTTGTAAAATAAACAAAAGTGGATGGGGGTCTCTCACATCTCAGATGTGGAAAGTATAATTTTATATTTGTATTTTCAAATAATAATAATAATAATAAAAATGTTTGTGAAAGGTTTCCATCCTCTACTGTGGTCCAGAAATCGATGTGTTTGTCTGGAAAAAAAAAAATAAAATAAACTGTTTTGAACTGTTTCACCCTTTGTCTTTTTTTAAACCCCACCCCCCACGCTCCGTGTTTGAATACATGCTAAACATAGGACATACATTTACATTACATTTACATAGGACAGGGACATACAGGGAAATACCATTGGAACAACTTTCTTCTTTAATCACACCCCTAAAACTAATTTCCAAAATAAAACCCAGCAACTGCAAAGCGCAGAGGCTGAATTACATCGTGTGTGAATTTGTCCTTTTATAGATCGTTTCCACCCTGTTGAGTTGACAGGCTTTTGGGGAACAGGGGAACGCTTGGGGGACATTACATTGCATTATATTTTACTGGAACCATTAACATAAACTGTGGGCAGCACTAGCAATCCTAAGGGGGGGGGGGGGGGGGGGGGGGGGGGGGGGGGGGGGGGGGGGGGGGGGGGGGGGGGGGGGGGGGGGGGGGGGG
>JAOYSI010000003.1:1388832-1402368 GCA_025775065.1 Hiodon alosoides | reverse complement strand
CATATAGCATAAGCATAATCATATTTTTGTAACACTTAGCAACAAACATTAGGTTTAACTATTATTTTTTCCAACAGCATTCTACCCAGCTCCACTCACACAGACCCGTGGCCTGCATTGCACCCAGCTGCACTCACACAGACTTGTAGCCTGCATTTTACCCAGCTCCACTCACACAGACTTGTAGCCTGCATTTCACCCAGCTCCACTCACACAGACTTGTAGCCTGCATTTCACCCAGCTCCACTCACACAGACCTGTAGCCTGCATTGCACCCAGCTCCACTCACACAGACCCGCGGCCTGCATTGCACCCAGCTGCACTCACACAGACCTTTAGCCTGCATTCTACCCAGCTCCACTCACACAGACCTGTAACCTACATTCTACCCAGCTCCACTCACACAGACCTGTAGCCTACATTTCACCCAGCTCCACTCACACAGACCTGTAGCTTGCATTTTACCCAGCTCCACTCACTCAGACCTATAGCTTGCATTTCACCCAGCTCCACTCACTCAGACCTGTAGCTTGCATTTCACCCAGCTCCACTCACTCAGACCTGTAGCCTGCATTGCACTCAGCATTACTCACTCAGACTTGTTGCCTGCATTGCACTCAGCTCCACTAACACAGACCTGTAGCTATTTGCAGGCAATTTGCAGGCATCATATCTAGGTGAGGAAGAGGAAAACTGCAGGAGACGGTTCTCCTGCATTGACACTTTCACACAGACCACCATTTCTGCAAAATGCTACAGAAAACTTTGGTGTGAAACTAGTTTTTTTCATTTCTTCACATAAGAAAGTACCATCAGGGTTTTTCATTTATGGAGGATAATTAACTAAACCAAATGTTGTTTTATTATTATTTTTAAAAAAGGTTTTCTTTTCATTGTTTGTAATCATCTCCAAATCTCCAAAAGGGATTTGATTTGTACTCTAATGATTTGTGGATTGGCTTAGCATAATTGCTGAGCCTCCAAAGGATTAGGTTTTTAAGTTAATTGTTTTAGCATTGTTTTTGAAAGACTGATGTATAGAAAGATTAGATTATGAACACACAGCTGGGTAAACAACAAGCAAGGAAAGAGTAGATTGTAAGTTAGATGAGAAATGAAATTAACATCAGAAATCCAGAGGGTGTAAGACGATCTTCCAAATGACGCATGTTAACATGCAGAGACATCAGTGTAACCCATGGGAAAAACATTGGGGACTCAGTTTGGGAAGTATTGGGTATCCACTGACATATGAAATTGCACAAAGGCTTTCAGTTACAATGCAAAACACATAGGTAAAGCTTTGACCTCATGGCAAGTGAAAAGGGTAATTCCCTGTAGTTTAGGCTTCTCTGAAATGCTTTCCTACTGAAGGTGCATGGATTGAGACCGCTGGTGCACAGCAGTAAGCTTAAACAAGACTGACCCACGGCGCCTGGTAACATGGAACAATGAGTGGGGGATAACACGATCTCCAGCCAGAGAGGGGCGATTGTGGATCCTGCCCTAGGAAAGCTGTATTGCTAGCCCAGGCCATGGCTCCCTCAGGGGTCTAGTCTCGTCAGACTGATGACCATTATCTGGTTGGCTCTGGGTTTCATTCCCTCTGTTCCCCGTTTTGTTACAAATAAATTCTAAAAATGCGCTATGGCAAATCAAATTTGATCAATTGATTGATTTAACTTTTATGCCCAGTGCACCACCCCAGTAGGCCAGCATTATGTGTCCTGTGTGCTTGGAGCCCAAGTGCTAGCCGCCAGGGCCCTGCAAATTAAACCTAAAGTGATTTTGGTTCTCTGTAATTAATTTCGACAGTGAAAAAGAAACTAGCAAAACAAGAGTCGTGCGGTTGCCAGTTCTAAGACGAGCATTGCCCACATTGTAAAAAGAAGAAAGCAATCATTTCCATATGCTTCACAAAAGGTGTGTGTGAAGGCTGTGTGTGTCTCGTATATCTGCATTTCCTGTTGTCCGCTGTAGTTGTGATAATTCTGTTTGAAACATCAATTCCTTCGTCACTCCTCTTCCCACTAGGGAATTATGCCATTTTCATTCCCATGACAGATCGATGTATTGCTGCTGATGTGTTTGTATTGGATTTAAACTCCAGTGTTTCTGATAAAGAACAGACCTTGCAGAGTCATTCCCAGACACACCCAGAGCAGGGCTGTGTTCTCTTTACACCCCATCCCAAACACCACATGCCATGTACAGCGTCACTGCAAATCGTCTCAGTTTCCTGCAAATCCCCATTTACTCATTATTATGGTTGTTGCTGGGCATTATCTGTGGCACTCTTCGGGTTGGGTATTTTCACTGTCACCAGAAGGGATTTACCTAAGCTTTCGTCAGATCAGATTAACACTAATCTTATGTTGCCCATGTTTATTCAGGCCAGTAAACCAAGAGCCAAGGCTTCAGAGGAGGTATCAGCCATACAGCCATTGTTTACAGTGCTTTTGTTTTCTCATGGTCTCCCTCAGGGGGACAAATTCTACTTCTACTAATTTAGGCCTGGACAGTGTTAAAGTGATTGGAGCACTGGGTCTGACAGTTTGGTATCTGAGTTCAAAGTGAGGATTTAGCTGGTTTTACCTTTAGTAAATGCATTAATACACCAGAACACTGCCAGACACAGCATCTTGGCATTTATTATACAGCATAACAGTAAATAAATTAAATGGACAACAGTGCCTATGTTTAAAAGCAACATGTTAAAATGGAAATTTTGCCCTCACCTATCAATTTACTGATTTTTTTTGTTTTTTTGATACTATAATACCTCTACTTTCTTTACATTAACATGTCAACCCCTACAAATTTAGCAAATTTCAAGTAAACATAGTATATTGGTGCTAGTAGCTACCACAATTGATGGCTTATGTGTTAGCTTGCTGTCAATTAATGAGAAAAAACTAATTTTGCAGAAATAATAAGGAAAATTGCCAAAGAAATAATCTGATTGCTTATATTGCTGATAGTCATCCACGAGTTACTGGCACTATTTTTAAACAGATGGAAAATGCTTTTGGGGGATGGCTCACTCGATCTACATTAAAGTATAATGGAGAACAACATCAAAACTGCTAGGATTGCGTTAATCTTAGCAACGTTCATTACTTCAAATTATACTTCAAACTGACGATTATGTAGCTATAGGTCTGACACATTTATTAGAAAATTGTTCAAATCCTAACAGGAATGCGAATTCCTACAGAATCTAATCACTAGCTGTTTCTCCTGCAACTCAAGCCTAGTCTGGTTCCAGTTACATGGAATTGGAAAACAACTAGGAACCAACAAGGCTTGGCTCTGCCCTGCACGGGTCGGTTCCTTCTAGTAGATGAAATGACCCATATGTTCAATCCCATTCTGATCCATGTCTAATACATTTTTCTTGTAGTTATTGCTGCTAAAATCTAATTCATTTTTAAAGAATTTTGGTCCAAAAATAAACATCAAAAGACAAATCTTCCCCATATAGCTTTGTTTAAAGTTTGAGTGTTATGGACCCAAAGAAGGAAAGTAGGACAGCACTGGGTTTTTCTATGTGTTCTGGGTAAAGCTATGTCAAAAGGGCACGTTCCCAGCCTTCAACGTGTCTGCTGTCCCGGGTGCTTGGAGACTAGAAGTCTGACCCATATCCTCTCTGACCCTAGGGTGAAGACCAGTGTAGCCGGAGATCTCTGTTGTAAGGGAAACAGAAGAGGCTCATGTAGCCTCTGCCCTGGCCGCCACAAGAAGCCCGCACGATACTACCGTCTGTGGTCACTCCTCTACTACAGGCTATCATTACCTGCATGAAATAATGGGTCACTGGCAAATTCAGACTTTTTCTCAGTAAAACAAATGTATTTGAGGGTTTTATAGTTAGAAACCCATAAAATCCTCGGCGACGCTTGTGTAGGCGTTTTACTTTACAGGCTCTCTACAACGGTCTTGTTTACCGTTGACATCTGGTTTATGCATGGTTGCCTTTTCTTAACCTATCACAGGGTGGAGTTCCTATTGTCAGGCAGTCCAAAACCTGATGTTGTTTTCTTTCAGTTTCTTTTATTTTTGCAAAAGGCGAAAATAGAGATAAGAACCGTTACTGATCTGGAATCAGGGCTGCACCTTTTCGATCAGTGACTGAAACAACAAGTACACTGTAGTTACTCAAGTATCAACTTGCCATGTTTGATTCCCTGTCACTTCTGTGACATATTTTTTTGTACATGTGTATGTGACTTTGTGTGTTTGCGTCTAATTTTCTCTTTGCAAAACCTATGCTGATATTATTGTGTAATCAGGTTCAGATTACAAACAGCCACCCTGCATGAAATTGCACCTGCCTTTTAACAGTACACACAGAGAGTGTTTTTTTCGCAGACCGGCCAATTGGTACTATACCGAGAGAGAGAGTACCAGTGCCCTCGAGGACAGAGTCATAGCAAGACTCTCTCTCGCATGCTGAGCTCTCCGTAAGCTCTTTGTTCCTGTGCTCTCCGTTCCTCCAGCTGCCTTCACGCACTTTATCTCTTGTGCGCCAGCACCTCTCACATATGCTGTAAAACCATGTGTTGGCTCTGTGGTCTTTATCTGGACAGGTCTGAGAAGGAGAGAGGTGTCGAACAGCATGAATTACTCAGTCGCCAATCTATCCCCACTATTCGCTATTGGCTTGTAATCCCCTCCTGGTTTCGGGTTTGTCAGTTTGCTGGGAGAGGTTAGGCGTTGCCGAGGCAACCGCTTACTCAAGGGCACTCCGGCAGGAGAGGAGTAAGTGTGCGGCTTTGTGCATGTGTTTGTGTGTGTGTGTGTGTGTGTGTGTGTGTGTGTGTGTGTGTGTGTGAATTTTATGAAGCAGTGCTTCATAGCTGAAAACAACAAACTGAATACACACTCTAAAGCTGTGACATTGCAACTGTAGATCCACAATACGCAGGACTGCATTTATGAGCAGGTAATGCCTTGTGTGTCACAATGTAAGCACGGTGACCTTGGGCTTGGCAAGTTTGTCTGCAATGATCCATAGACTGGTGCCTAGGCCAGTCCCCTTTTGGTCATGCCCTGGTGTGTCTGGTATAGCAATGGGAACAGACATTCTTCACTCTTATGCTACTTCCCTCTAAACAACCAGAGGGGTCAGAGCGAGACCCCTCTGGTTGCCACCAGAGGGACCTTCATGAGGCTTCTATAATCCTAGTTTTGGGTACGACTGGTTCCAGCAGAAGACAGTTTTCAGTTTTCATCAGTTTCAGGTCTGTCCCTTCCTCTTCCATTACGACTCACTGTCTCTGTCTGCCTCAACCATGACCTTGTGAAGGTCAGTTACGTCCGTGGGAGGAATTGCCCTGTGCACAGGTTTACCACTGGGTGGGACATGCCTGGCCTCTAATCAGCTCTGAACATCCAGTACGGGCCGGATAGCCTGCAGCAGGGCTACTAGGTGAGATTCTTGTGCATATCATAGCACAACTGGCCATTCCATATGGGATAAAATGTTGTCAAATAAACTCTCCTACACAGATCTATTAAGACCCATCTGGGTATTGTGAATGTGTGTATGTTTTATATGTGTATGAGGTCAAAATCTTTCCAGATGAGAAACAGCTCCACACCTGTTGGTTTTATTGAGGGGACGTAAATGGGGGTGAATTTGTTCACAAAACTAGGATTATTGAAGCCTCATTAAGGTCCCTCTGGTGGCCGCTCTCGCTCTGACTTCTCTGGTTGTTTAGGGGGAAGTAGCATTAGAAAAAACTCTGGCCTTCCCATTTCCCAGACACAGTGTCAGACATGCCTATCTTTTGTATCTTGTCACAAATTTACAGTAATCTAGTCCCCTAAAGTAATCTCTCTCCCTTATAGTAATCTATTTTCCTACTGTAATCCCTCTCTCCTACGGTAATCTATTTCCCTACAGTAATCCCTCTCCCCTACAGTAATCTATTTCCCTAAAGTAATTCCTCTCCCTTACTGTAATCTTTTTCCCTACAGTAATCTGCCTCACCTACAGTAATCTATGTTCCTACTGTAACCCATCTCCTTTACAGTAATCTATTTCCCTAAATTAACCCCTCTCCCATACAATAATCTATTTCCCTTCAGTAACCCCTCTCCCCTACAGTAGTCTCTTTCCCTACAGTAACTTATCTGAAATCACAAGCTATCTGAGGAAGTTTTTCACCAATAGAGATAAATTGAATCTACTTACAAAGCTGTGCAATAATTTTGGCTCATTTTGGGGGGGGGGTTATTATATGTAATAACTATATGTGCTAAGCAAATGGCAGGACTTAGCACATAGCAAAGTGGACATGTGCCAGTGTAAGTTTGTGAAGCATCTGATGAAGAAAAATTCTGGAAAACAGTTCTGGGAAACAATAAGAATGCCAGCTGTTCTTTCCATATGATGAGTTCTCACAAGCCCCTCCACTCTGTCATTAGTGCGATCCTAGAGAAGTACATGGCTTGATCCCACTGCCTGATAACTCGATAAAACCTTTGAACAGTGCCTTCCACGCCAGTGGCTCCATCTTGTTTTCACATCCAGTTGTATACGTTGCTCCTATTGGCTGGAGGAGAGTGTGGTGCCAGGTGGTCAGGGTCTCTCATTATCTCCACAGTAGTGCTCACTCCATGCCGCAGAAAAGTCATTTATCGGCTCTGTGCACACACTCTGCCGCTACACGTGGGCTCCAGAAATGACCTCTCTTCAACACTTTAATTTCACATAATGGTGAGTGAGTTATTTGCTCTGAGGGGGCTTTTATAGGGTGCCGCTTGTGATTCATATGTGGTTCAGTGGTGCTGAAGATCACAGCCGAAATAACTCGTCTGGGGTATCTGTCCCAAGCTTTCATAATTAGTAATGTGACCAACTACCTATCACACCAATTAATTTGTGCAATTAAAAACAATAACATGATATATTTAGTATATATTTCTTTATTTATATATTTAGATATAAATAAAAGTAATACCTTGTAACCACTCAACTTGATTAGTTCAAAAGCATTTCGTAACTCTAGATATTCTTCCTGTTTCCTCTTCAGGAAAAGACTGGTTGTGCCAACATGATGCTTAGAGTATCTGCTGTAAGGGATTCAGCTAAAAACATTGACGAGCTAAACACGTACATATATACGCTGTATGGACTAAAGTATTGGGACACCTACACATTAAACCTACAGGAGCTTTTATGACATCCCATTCTAAATCCATAGGCGTTAATATCGAGTTGGTCCCCCCTTTGCAGCTATAACAGCTTCCACTCTTCTGGGAAGGCTTTCTACAAGATTTTGGAGTGTGTCTGTTGGAATTTTTGCACATTCTTCCAGAAGACCATTTGTGAGGTCAGACACTCGTGTTGGACAAGAGCAGTTATTCAGTCAGTAGAGTGTTGGTGACTTTTACGCACTATGCGCCTCAGCACTTGGCGTCCCCGCTCTGTAACTTTACGTGGTCTGTCACTTCGTGGCTGAGTTGTTGTGGTTCCTAAATGCTTCCACTTTGCAATAATACCACTTAGAGTTGATCTTGGAATATCTAGGAGGGAAGAAATTTAACGAACTGACGTGTGAAACAGTGGCATCCCATTACCGTACCACGCTCAAATTCAGTGAGCTCTTCAGAATGTCCCATTCTTTCACAAATGTTTGTAAAGGCAGACTGCACAGCTTGGTTCTTGATTTTATACACCTGTGGCAATGGGACTGAATGAAACACCTGAATTCAATGATTAAGATGTGTGGCCCTATACTTTTGTCCATATAGTGTATTTAAAGCGGGTTTATACAATACGTTTTCAGTGCATTCCATGAGAGACAATCCGACTGGACATTTTTCTATTTTGAAATGTATTTATTTGTTTTTAATTGATCTATTTATTCAAAACATTACAGTGGAGGCATTTAATGTGGGAATATGAGCCTGTCTCAGCTCTGTACAGCTGTATGTGTCACTTGCTACTCTTCCACCGTGAACGGCTGCATCTGTGCACTGCAAAAGATACCTCTAAAAACCCATCCTCCTCTCTGTGTTTTCAGGCAACCTAAGGAGGTGGAGGGGGCTGTTGTAGCCCGCTACCACAGCGGATGTCCTTCAGTTTGAGCAGCAAAGGAAAGGGAAGTGCCGTCTGGGCCTTGATCTACGCTCTCAGACGCCTGCCAGCCCTTCTACTGAGGACACAGTCCAGTGACCTATTTAAAACATTTTATGGAAGCCTCAACAAAGAGTGGGAGGTGGACTTTGATTTCTGTACTGTAAAGCTGTGGGAGCCAACCATGAAAAGGGCGAAGGACATTCAGGTGACCTGTCACACCGAGCCCATTTTATGAGGCAAGGATCTCCTAAAACTGTACTGTAAGCAATGTTTATTATCGCAGCTACCCCTAAACAAGTTCAGTGTCTTTTGAACTCATATTTGTGCCTTCTTTGTATAATGTTTGTCCATAATGGCTTGAGTTGGAATAAAAGAACCTTCCATATATTTTGACGAAGATGAGCTTTAAAAACTGACAGAAAAAAGCTCTCAAAGACATCCGAGGAAGCGAGAGATACAGACTGACAAGACAATGTGCAACATCTCTTTCTGCAATGTGGACTCAAAGGTCGACCATCTTTTCCATCCAACCTTGTACATCATTGTGATTGTGCTAGGACTGCCCACCAACTGCATGGCTATGTGGGCGGCATACATGCAGGTGCGACAGAAGAATGAGCTGGGCATTTACCTAATCAACCTCTCTGTCGCTGATCTCTTGTACATTGCCACACTACCGTTGTGGATCGATTACTTCCTCCACCATGACAACTGGATCCATGGGCAGGAGTCCTGCAAACTGTTTGGCTTTATTTTCTACACCAACATCTATGTCAGCATAGCCTTCCTCTGTTGCATCTCGTTGGACCGCTACCTGGCCGTGGCTCACCCCCTGAAGTTTGCCAAGATCCACCGGATTAAGACGGCCATGCTGGTCAGCGCGGTAGTGTGGGTGATCGAGATTGTGGCTAACTCTGCACCCCTCTTTCACGATGAGCTGTTCAAGGACCGCTTTAATCACACCTTTTGTTTTGAGAAGTACCCCATGCAGGACTGGGTTGCGGGTATGAACCTCTATCGTATCTTCCTGGGTTTCCTCTTTCCTTGTGTGCTCATGATCTTGTCCTATCAGGGCATCCTGCGAGCCGTCCGGGGCAACATCTCCACCGAAAAGCAGGAGAAGGCCAAGATCAAGCGGTTGGCCCTGAGCCTTATCATGATCGTGTTCTTCTGCTTTGCCCCTTACCACGTCCTCCTGCTCTTGCGCAGCGTGGTCTTCCTGAGCCAGCCCTGCGACTGCAGCTTTGAGGAGAACCTCTTCACCTCCTACCATGTCTCACTGGCGCTCACCAGCCTCAACTGCGTGGCCGACCCCATCTTATACTGTTTCGTCAACGAGGGTGCCCGCCACGATGTCACCCGGGCCCTGTCTGCCCTGGGCAGCATCTTCAGCTGGGGCCCACGGGCAGAGGTGCTGACTGGAGGCTCCTTAACCGTGGAGACACCCCTGTCCACCAAGAAGCCCAGTTTCTACGACGATGCCAAAGGCAGCACCTATAAAACTGAGCTTGTGGCTCTTAAGGAAGAGTGTCTTCAAATGACAATACTCAGTGTTAAGAAATCGACAGCCTGATTTTTTTTAATCGACAGCTTCATTCCTTTTTTTCCCTTTTGATTGGATTCTGTAAAAGCTTTCTGCATATTAGGATTAATGGTTGATAACAGTTCTGTCAGAGTTATCTACAAATTCAGACACCATCTTTAATTGTGAAAGATCACTGCTTGTTTAAACAAAGTAAGTGAAGTAGCCAATGGTCTCCTTGCTTAATTCCTAAGAATAATTTTTTAGTTGTCCAGAATACATAAACAGTTTTTGTCTCTTCTGTTTGTCGAGTATTACTATCATTCATTATGTAAACAAAATGTTATATTTTAAAAGCCATGTTCTCTATCTCACATAATTGCTGTTTTATTTTTGCAAATATGTTGTTGCAATGTTGCCATGCCCGTTTATGAAATGTTATATGTTTTATATCAACTTTACCACTTAAGTGTCTGTCAGCCTACCCTATGCCCAGATTTGCGACCTTCTGACATTAGGCCAAAGCCCTGGAAGAAATCAATGATGTAATCTGCTTCTTTTCACAAACATTTACAGTTTCCTTTCGATACCATTCAATGCCTTTTAACAAATCAGAATTTGTAAATACCTTTAGTTGTTAAATCAATAGATGTGTGGGCTATATTATGGACGGTCACGATTCAACCATATAAAATGGATAAATAAATGAATGTCTGTCATTCTTAACTTTTCATTCAGTGTAACTCTTCACTGAAAGAGTGTGTGGTCAAATGGATGAGTGGGTTTACCCAGCTTTATCATTGAGGAGCCAGTAAACCATTTTTACCCCTGTAGGCAAATTAATTTGAACAAATTTGTTTGTAGTACTGAGATGGGGCTTTTTTCACTCTGCAATGCTGTTTTGCATAAATTTACTTGGAAGCTGTAAATCTAATATTCAACCCTAGAGATTTATTATAGAAATACAAACAGAGAACTCAATGTGTGACTTTAAAATGCAATGCTTAAGGCTATTTACATGTACCGATGTTCCCTGAGGCTCTGTCTGCCAATTGGATGAAGGTATTTATAATTTACTCCATTATGTTATCAATCACATGACCTCACATTCTGTTGAAATTTGGCTGTAAAACTAAATCTAATGGCTTGGGAGTAACTAAATACTTTTTAAAAGCCCTTTCAGGTTTTAAAAACTTAGTTTATACCATATTCTATTTCTTTATATTATTTTTCCTTGATGCTGACAGGATCCCACTGAACTGAAATACTATTGCTTTAAAATAGTGTTTTATTTTCAAACACTTCAGAATCGCAGAAACTAAATCTAAAAAACTCTATAATCTAAAGATCTATATATGTATGTTTGCATGCTTGTAAATCATGTGTAGGTTGTAATGTGATCTGACAAAGAGGTTGCAAATGTACTGAAAAAAAATGTTTGAGTGATACAGTAGGACTGTAAAAAGGTGTGACAAATACTGATGAAAAACAGGTAATTACTTGAGACACTCCTTGTTTGACATTGTAGTTGCTAGCGATAAGTATCCATGAACTGTGCTGGAGAGGGAGAGCAGCTTTGCTCCAATACAGTATATATAAGAACAATGTAGTTAAACAACTCCTACAAAAACTAGTGAGCAGGGATAAACAAAGCCACAAATAACGAATGACATTTTAGAACAGAATGGTTTTAAGGTTTTGAATTGGGTCAAGGGCATCCACTTCCAATTCTTATTGTCCTTAAACAAACAATCACAAGATTATTGTAAGTTTTAATAAACCATTATTAAATTCTTAACCTTAAATTTGTCCTTTTAAACCGCAAAAAATGTTTATGTTGCAAATATATGAGCTATTACGCATGTATTGTTGGATTGTTTTGTTATTAGTTTTGTAAAAAAAACCTAGGCACCTTTTTTCAAAGCCCTAGTTTAATCATGAATACCAAAATGCCTTATGTTAACCAAATATTTTTCAAGATTTTCCTTTTTCCCAATAAAAAATAACTCCACATCCACATTAATGAAATAAGTAAATAATCCTTGTGGTCCTCAGCACAGCAACAGTGTGTCTGCCGGAGTGTCATTATATGTAATTTATCGGAGGAGTACAGTCTGTCTTCTTCCTCATTGTATTACCTGACCCACGCGACCGAAAGTCCCTACACATAGCTTTTCCTGTGCTAGATATATGCTTGCAATTTCCCCTGCTTAAGCACCCCTAAAATTAGCTTTTTTTATTCTCGGTAGGTTATACTTATATTTGATTTACAATTGTGTACCCCTGATGGCCTCATTCGTTGCAGTTTATTGATGAAAACGGCATCTCTGCACCGTAACAGGTGGAAGCTTAAATGTCATGTTAAAAAGTGGTCTAGTCAATCGGTTGTATTTTAAATTATAATATTTTCACCTTTTTGTGCCGTATAAAACACAATTTCCGGTGGATAGTTTAAATCTTGTAGATCCACTCCATATTTTATGAAAGGTTGGTGACCTGGCCTGTACAAACATATCCTCGATAATTATTAACATTTCACTACATGTGCTGTTCGCACTTTGAAAATCCCGTTACCTATTACCTATACAGTATAGAGCGCATATGTATTCATACCTTTGTTTAATGTAATGCCCTTATTTTAAATGCTACCATGGTGTGAAAAACAATTTAGTTACAATTATCCGATTTTTCATCTTAAAAATGTCACCGTACTTGTTACTCTGTTGGATCGTTGGTTACAGAATGAATTAATAACATAGAGGGCATAGTATTTTTGAAATTCTGCAAACCTCATATCAAACTTACATTTTAAACTTAAACTCAGAATCAATTCTTTCACCACTTTTCTACAAAATTGGATTTCCCCGACCTATCTCATCAGAGTTGAACTGTCGTTTTAACTTGTTAGACATTTCTTAAAGCAAAAATCATTCGATCTTCCTACAGCAATTAAACATTCTGTCCGCCGTGAGCGAAGCCAGGCATACATCTTTCCAGTATGATATTGACATTACTGTCGAACGATATTGCTGGCACTGGGTCATAGCGTTAGCGATGGAGAGCACTTTTGTTGGGCTCACTAATAGTAGAGCCTTTTTTGGCCGGTCGAGGTATAAACTGTTTTTAATCAACGCATAGTATATTTCCTTTTGTGTATCACACAGTACTAAAACTTTTGCTCTTCCGCCACTCGAACGTCGCTCTTCTGTTGAAATTTAGGTTTTGTTTTTACGATTATTTATGTATAGAAAAATTTACTTGACTGTAGTTCACCATTGCTAGCTAGCTATGCGCGAGCTGTTTATACACATATACAAAAATAATTTTAAAATTTCGATTTTTGATAGGCCGAAAGTTACTGGGCAATAATTTAACGGTGAGTTATTTATTGTCATCGACTAAAAATAATTTAGAAACGTTTTTTAGCATGCAACGGACACCCAGATCTACCAATAAAAAAAAACGGAAACGTGCAATTTAATTGCAAAAAAATGTTAAGACTAAATTTTTAACTTGCATTTGTAAGTTATGTAACTTGTAACTTAAATTTGTAATGAGGTCAATAATCAATCATAAAAAACATAATTCTGCTAATTAGTAATAGTGATAATTACAAATAACAAATAAGTAATAACAAATAAGCGTGATAATCCAACCAAAACTCCACGGAAAAATTAATCATCCTGGGTCCATATCACATCCTCCCGCCGTGATTTATTTTTCTATAACCGCACTGCTCCTGTTGGATTATCTCTTAATCTCAATAAAGAGAGTTCTTATATGGCGGCAAATAATGGAACAACTATTAAATTGTTGTTGTTTTTCTTCAGTGTAGGTGATAGTGGATGGTAACCTGAGTAACCAATGGTAGTGGTGCTGAGATATATTTAAAAATCATAAAATATAAGTCGCTCTGGATAAAAAT
>JAOYSI010000003.1:1376885-1388316 GCA_025775065.1 Hiodon alosoides | reverse complement strand
CTGCATTATGTTTACTGACCTAACCCTATCCCTGCTGCATTATGTTTACTGACCTAACCCTAACCCTACTGCATTATATTTACTGACCTAACCCTACCCCTACTGCATTATGTTTACTGACCTAACCCTATCCCTGCTGCATTATGTTTACTGACCTAACCCTAACCCTACTGCATTATGTTTACTGACCTAACCCCAACCCTGCTGCATTATGTTTACTGACCTAACCCTAACCCTACTGCATTATGACTGCCTACCCGACCCAAACTCATTATAGATTATGACTTTCAGATGATTCTGTATTCTCAGAGAGAAATATTGAATCACTAATAAGGCAGGAAAGAAACTGCATATGCAAAAATCAAGTTTTAAAATAAATAAAGTTCACCTACTTTGGTATAAACTTTGTTATTTATTAGAATAAAGTAAGAATATGCCAAATCCCCTAGGTCAGAATGACAACTGATAACATTTTCTGAGGGGTAATGTGCTACTATATGAACTGGTGAAGTGTGATAGATAAAGAGGTTTTCTACTCATATATTTTTCTAAATATAGAAGGGTCTGTTAGTTGGCAAGCAGAGTACATTAGACAAATGTAAAATGTCCTAGACACCTGCATAGTTTGATGTGTGTGTTCAAACTGTGGGCAGGAGACAGCGAGCTGCTCTGTTACACAGCCGACTGGGAGGAAGGAGATGGCGAGATTCTCTGTTACACAGCAGACTGGGAGGAAGGAGATGGCGAGATTCTCTGTTACACAGCAGACTGGAGGAAGGAGACAACGAGCTGCTCTGCTAAACAGCAGTCAAGACATTAAGGAGACAATGAGCTGCTCTGTTACACATCAATCAAGACATTAAGGAAACAGCAACCTGCTCTGTAACACATTAGTCAAGACAGCAAGGAGACAATGAACTGCTCTGTTACATAGCAAGGAGAAAGAGAGCTGCGCTGTTACACAGCAGACAAGACAGCAAGGAGACAGCAAGCTGCTCTATTAAACAGCAGACTGGGGGAAGGAGAAAGTGAGCAGCTCTGTTACACAGCAAACTAGCCGGAAGGAGACAGCGAGCTGCTCTGTTACTCAGCAGTCTGTACGGGAAGGAAACAGCGAGCTGCTCTGTTACACAGCAGTCTGTATGGGAAGGAAACAGCGAGCTGCTGTTACATGGCAGACCGAGGGAGAGGGAAGAACACGAGAGCAGCTGATCTACATTAACCGAATCCTAATTATTCAGTAATATGGTTCAGTAAGACACCATATTTATTTCCTATTGACATTGCCTCTTTTACTACAAGAAATTTATCAAGTTACACAATCTAGTGGATTGCCAGGACATGATTCATAATTACAGCAAATAATGAGCACCATATTGTCAAAGGAGAGACAAAGCAGAACCATTTGGCACAATGTCTGTCGTTAAAGGTGTGGTAGTAGTGCTTAAAAGATAACAACATGCATCACTCTAAGCAAAAGCTGCTAGGTTATTTAACACCCTTCACACCATTTGAAAAAATGGGTTAAAGATGTCAAATGTTCCAGCAAACTGTCCCTGGATCAGTTTACAGTTTATTTCTTAAACTGATCCAAGGGTTTGGTAGTTGGTAGCCGTTAATTTAAAACCCCTACCTAAAAATGCACAAGTTTTTTTCGCAACCTTAACACGTGCAAGTTTATCCAACATTACATGTTTCTTATACCAAAGACAGGCATGGATTTTAACACATTCGATTTCTGTTTCAGGAAGACCTGAAGAGACAAGCCAGTAACAATTCAAGTTGTCATCACATACTGAGATTTTATTATGAAACTGAAGCTTTCAATTTTTTATGTAAAGGGGCTGAAGATATGTGCTTTTATTAAGGAATGGACTTGATGAAAAATTGAAGATTGGAATGATAGGACACATGTAAACAGCTCCCAGCTCACTCATGAAAAACAAACTGCAGACATGCAGTGACCTCAGCATTTCCTACATGGTTTAACGTTTTTTTTTCTTTCTTTCTTCATTCAGCAAACAATAGGTTCAGTTTTCAAAGTGAAATACATGCAAAAGGAACAAAGAATTCAATTCAATGCTCCTGAAATATTTACCTTCATCGCCGTATGTTTGTAACTTGATATTTAGGCCTAATTGATCTTTTTTTAATTTAATTTCAGTATGTACTCCCATTTTTTCTTGTGGTTCATTTGTTGCTTTTCCTACATTGTCCTGCTTGCCTGTCTCTTTTGTTTAAGCTTGTCCATCCCAGGAGATGCCAAGGTGCAGCGACCCTAAAAAAACAAGGCATCCTGATGTGCAACACAGACCCAATGATTACATCATGATTTCACACAGCTGTATTGCAATTTTCCAATAGAATTCAAACCAAAAATGAATTGAAAAAATAAATGGTCAGGAGCTAGAAAACACAATCCACATGATGAAACAGTGGCTTTCTCTCTCTCAGTGTAATCACTATTATAAGACCACTGCAAACTTATCAATTTCTCTGGTTTTACTACTTATAGGTATGTGTGAGTAAAAACATTTGTTTTATTCTATAAAATTCCAAATAAAAATATTGTCATTTAAAGCATGAATTGGCCAAAATACTAGTCAAACAACAATTTAAAAATGCCTTCCAGAGGTTTTCAATTTTGTTCAAGTCTGGGGATTTGGCTGGCCATGACAGGGTATTGATCTGGTGGTCCTCCATCCACACCTTGATTGACCTGGCTGTGTGGCATGGAGCATTGTCCTGCTGGGAAAACTAGTTGGGGAACATTGTCAGAACCAAAGGAAGCTATTTTTCTTCCAGGATAACCTTGTACGTGGCTTGATTCATGCGTCCTTCAAAGATGAATCTGTCCGATTCCAGCCTTGCTGAAGCACCCCCAGATCATCGCCGATCCTCCACCAAATTTCACAGTGTGTGCGCGACACTTTGGCCTGTAGGCCTCTCCAGGTCTCCGTCTAACCATTAGACTACCAGGTTTTGGGCAAAGCTGAAAATTTGACTCATCAGTCATGGTCTTTTGGTCTTTTACAAACCTCAGCCTGGCTCTTTGCTTTGCATTGATGATGGGCTTTTATCTAGATTTGCACAACTTCAGCCCTGTCCCCTAGGAGCCTCGAACCGTCCTCGCCGTGCACTTCACCCCAACTGCTGTTTGCCATTCTTTTTGTAGGTCACTTGATGTCATCCTATGGTTGAGTGACATTCGAATGAGTTGGCGGTCATTCCGATTAGTGGAGAATCTTTCTCGCCCTCTGGCGGACTGTAGCTTTGTTTTCCCCAATGTCTGCTGCTTTACCTTGTTCTTATGAACCACCGTCTTCGAAACTTTAAGGATGGAAGCAACCTGACGCTCACTGTATCCCTCTGCCAGTAAAGCCAGAACTGAACCCTTCTTTTCCTCACTCAAAACTTTTCTTTTGGCATGGTCACTAATTATTTTTTGATTCCAATTACTTCTGAGGTATTACTAGCACTGTTTTTGCCATCCAGTTGGTTCTATTGCAAGATGGTAGTGAAGAACACAGCAGTGGTTTTTATACTTTTCCTCGTTAAATAAGATTTGGCTCAGGTGATCACCCAATCAGTACCTCATTAAGTAGAATGAGGTGTGTCTGTGTTGGAATTCAGCAGACACTAGAATATAATGGCTGCCATACATGTAGAGATGCTGATTTAAGAAAAATTTGGAGTGGTCTCTGAATTTTTTCAAGAGCTGTATATGCAAAAGATACACCATGTCATGAAATGAGTGACTTTTTTTTTTTTTTTTGTAAATTTCAAGCTATGGAGCCACACAACATACAATGGCTTTGATATAATTTTGATCACATTTTTTCTGTTTTGCTCATTTTAGTAGGCCAAATTTGTTTCACACTCCAACGGTGTTCATTAATCAGTCTAAAGAATGCGTTCATGTTAGGTGTGGAATGTTTATTTCTATTAAGACAAACTACACGTTTTCATTTTTTCTCAGACAGATTTATTTACAAGGAACAATTAGAATTAGAAGGGAATTTATGCGAAACCAAATGCATAAAGGCATCCATACCTCATATTTAATATCTCACCTCCAGATCAATGTTTTTCTTTTTCTCAGTTAATAGATCTTGAGTCGTAATACTTCTATCCTGCCATGCAACTGATGCCAGTAAGAAATGTAATATTCAGCAGTGGACCAACCATTTGACCATGAACTTGGAACAGCGTGTCATGGACTTACGTATGGACATCATACTAGTTGGAACTATAGAGCACTGTGTAAAGTCTTAGGCACCCCTAGCTTTTTTACATAAATGTGGTGGTTTTTTTTGTCGTCTGCATTAGTGTGTCAGTCCAAAAAAGCCATTTTTAGATTTCCAAACTGTTCTGAAACAGACAGGCCTCTACAGAGCCCTAATCTTCACATCATCGAGGCTGTCAGAGATAACCTAGAGAGACAGAACAAGCAAGACAGCAAATCTGTAGAATAACCGATCTCCAAGATGCTTGGAACAATCTACCTGCCGATGGTATTGTATAACTGCAAGACCTAAAATAATGTACCTAAGAAAATTGATGCAGTTTTAGAAGGAAGAGTGGTCACACAAATACTGATTTATATATATATATATTTTTACTGTTTACTGCCCTTTATAGTATTTATTTTATATTTAGAAACTTTTCACTTCAGATTTTTTTTTCATGTGCCTAAGATTTTTACACAGTACTGTATTTCTATGTTATAACGTTACTTGTTAAGTAACAAATGTCAATTATGTTACTATTTTATGATTATGAATTTACTTTAACATAAGAAATCATTAATGTATTAAATAAGGTATAGTGTGAAGGATTTCTTCTTATAAATAACGACGATACTACCTTAGTAGACTGTGAAAACGAGGGACCAACTAATCTTGGTAAATTTTCGTTTGGTCACAGAAAGGTCTGCAAGGCAGTGTACATTTACCAGTTTAGGTATTGTTTAGAAATATTTTAGATTCACAGCTTCATTAAATATTTTACAATGTAAACGGCAAAACTGCTATTTAGATACATCAACACATATAATATTTGGTTTGTCCTATTGCACCTCACTTAACAATTAAATCTTTTTTTAAAATTAAAGATTTCTTTTAAACCGTCAGGTTTATATTTTCGGTCTTGAGCTCTGGTGTGCTGAACACATAGGTCTACCATCCCCACCAGTACTTGGTTTTCTTTCTTTGATCATCAAGGCTGCGATCAGTTCTGCTAATTGCACTTAACATATCTGTATTCAATATCTCCTTTTTATGCGAAGAAGAAATAAGATACTTACAAAATGAATAAAATGCTACAAAATAAAGTTATTTAAAGTACGATATTGAGTTGCCTAAGAGATTACTTGGTCCCAGCTCTTTGGTTTGCCTATAACTGCATTGTTGCACCACCCCGTGTACCGTCTCATAGTGCAGGCGAAATATATAATAATACAGTGAATGTTAGAACACTAATGACAACATAATAATTCCCAGAAGCTACCCCCTAACATTTTATATAAGAATCGACATCAATACTTTTTTAGATGAGATATATTATATATACACATAGTTTCAATGTTTGCTCTACTTTATCTTCTTAGGGTAACACACTTCCTGGGTAACATACGTAGTGTTTCCGGAGTAAAGGGTAAGCTAAACTCAAACACGTGTTTTATAGTTCGATGTATTTGTTACAACTGTAGTGTTTTCCCCATGACATTTAAAATCCCTTAATATAAATAAGTTCATTATCAAAAGGAATGTCGGCAAACCTGAGAGATATATCGTCGTCCAGCAGTGGGCAAGAATCGGACTTTGAAAACGACGAACTGCAGAAATATGAACTCTCTAAACCTAGACAAACAAAACAGGGTACGGTGGAGTGATCGCGCAGTAGTCGGTTATTTTTTTAATATGATGATGATGATGATGATGATGATGATGATGATTATTATTATTGTTTTTATAGTCACAATCAATAGTAGCAATAACAGTAACTTTCTGTGGAAACACTTAGATAGTTTCTAACTGTAGGCTCTTTAGACACCAATTAATGAAACGGTGCTGCTTAATACTAACTAGCCGAATGCTACTGAAACTACTTCATATTGCTGTGTGGTCTCTGAGCGGCACTTTCTTTTCGTTAATTGCAGGCACGGCGTACAAATGTCCTGTCGATTTCGTATCCTGCTCCTACACCCCCTGTGAGAGCACGTGCTTGGAAAAGCTCAATAGCAACGACACCGAATTGTGGTTGATAAAAGCACCAAACAATTTTAACCCGGAATGGTAAATTACTTTAAATAAACGTATCCGTACTTGAGAAAAAAAATACAGATTGCCGGTTGAGATAAGGTAATGGTTGTACACAGTGTTGTTAGACTTACTGTCATGGGTAGCCAACTCAAGTGTCAGACGGAGATTAATTTGATAACACTAGGTGTTATTTTTATAATTCGTTCGGTGCATGTGTAATTTGCATTGCTGTATTTGGTCGAATTTGAAGATTTTTATTTTTTTAATGGAAAGTTGTGATTCAGATCTGATTCTTGCATTTCAAGGTAATTATGTGAATGTACGGTGTTTGGAATGCTTACCTGTCGAATGCTGTACAGGTCAAGGTATTGTGTATTACCCAGAATATTAGGATATTACCCAGAATAGTTTGGCTCAGTTGTGACAGACTAACACGGTGTATATAATACAAGTGGCCAACTTCACTTCACTTTTTTGTTTCTTGTTCAGAGTAACTGTGAAGTAGATGCAGTACCCAGTGTAACTGTGAAGTGAGATTTAAAAATGTGTCTCTTGCAGCCTCTCTGGCTTAAAGATTCCCAGGGTGGGCCTCACAGCCCTCACAGCTGTGTCTGGGAGCCCTCAAGTCTACAGCGCTCTCAGCCGCCCTGAAGGGCCCAGCGGCCTGCGCCTTCTCACGGCCTCCCAAGACATGCCTGGCACCCTGCTCTGTGCCCCCGCTTTCGCAGGGCAGCTCAACATCTGTGAGAGCTTTGGGAACAGCCTTGGCAACCAGGTCCCTGTGGCTATCCCAGCATGCCCTGCGCCCAGGATCCCTGAGGGGCTGAGGCAGCGCTTCCATCCTTTCGGGAGCATTCTCTCGCCCAATGCGGTCACCAAGAAGCCAAGCAGGGAGGAGCCACAAGACTACCCGGTGTCACCCAAGAGTATAAAATCTGACCCAGAAGAGAAAGAGGAGAGGAGGGCCTGGAAAAAAAAGGACAAGCGCATCAAAGTGAAGCAGGAGGAGGATATGACAGAGGTGGACCCCAGTCGGGTGGAAGTATCTCAGCAACTTGAGGGAGGATCCACTGAGACAAAGAAGAAGAAGAAAAAAAAGAACAGGGATAAGGAAAAGAATGTGGGAGAACTGGAGCCGGGTTTGTGCATAAAGGATGAGGTGGAAGTCAAACCTGAGCTGGTAGACCTTGCTTATGGGGATGTTGAGGATTCGGGGAAAAGGAAAAAGAAAAAGAAAAGGCATGACTGAAGACCTTGAGCTGTGGTTTAGGGTCAGGCTGGAAGAACTGAGCTAAAAGTATAGTGATCAGAACCTATTGAGGGGTACCAGATGGTCATTTAATGTTGCATACCTGGACTAAAATTACATTACAACCGAATTTAACACTTCCTTGCTTCCTTGGTTTTCAGTTATATGTATTTTTATATGTATAACAATTTTAGCTCAATCTAAATTTCTGTCCTGTGGTAATGTTTATATTTCCTTGTCGTATAGGGCAGGCATTTGAATATATCCACAATATTTGACTTATGTTAATGAAGGATCAAGTAAAGTGACGTGAATGCATTTTGAATACATTAACTGATATACTGCCCTGATAATTGCATTTGTATGTGCTTTAATTGATTGGGAAACCTGTCTTGGAAATGCGGTCACTGATAATGCTGCAATTCTGCAGTTTTTATGGGTCAAAGGTAGATGGCGATGTTGCATATATATTTCGGTTGCGACATTGAGCTCATCATCATGTGGCACTGCAATGAAGCATGGCCGTCTATGCCTAATGATTGTAGACATCATTTAATGTCAGACTAACGGGTTATAGACACCACTCCAGTACAAATCGCAACAGTATACGTAATTTTGGCCCATTTTAAGATTTAAGATTTTAAGGAATTGTATTATATTGAATTTGAAACTAATCCTAATTTCCAGAAAGGTTTGGTTCTCAGATTATCAAATGTAGAGATGTTAGTTACAGTAACGCTTTAAAGAGTGGTATTCATATGTGTTTATGAATTAATGCTGTAATTAAAAGCTGTTAATGGCGTTATTTCACGCGATCTTGTATTTGACATCTGCTCTCGCTCTCTTGAGACTGGTGCAAAGACTTGTAACGACTACGGAGTATAAATAGTCTAGCGATCTATCATTTTCTACCGTTCAGGACGGATATTTGTAAGACCTTGTGTGGGTGTTTAGGCCGCAGGTAGAGTGCAGCAATAAACTGCGCCATCCTGTGGGTTGGAGGTACCGGGTTACACAACAGATGAGCACCACGTTCGATCACACATTTTGTTCCTTGAGGATGATGCTGAAGTCGTTTTCGCATCCGTCTTCTTCCAATGCGTTTTAATAAAATTAATACTGACCAGCCAGGGCCTTTATGAAATGTACACTTTAAGGTACATCCTTGGCTGGCAACTACCTGGTCTTAAGCGTTCCAAGTGATACCAGCGCAGAACGACTTAACCCTTACCAATTGTATAAATGAATCCGAAATAATTTTATATAGTTTTATAGTATCGTTTTTTTGGTTTTGTTTTTCTTAGATGCAGACTATTACACGTTCTCTGAATAATGAGGGCTGTCTGACTACCCGGATAAATAATTTAAGGCAGGCTTGAGTTGGATACAACGTGTCCGGACTGCAAAATAGGACTGAGCCTGAACTAATGCAAATGAGAAAGTTTGGGGAGCGGTGTAATGGATTTGACGAGAGCCAATCTCATCCGCCCTCACTCATCCACTGCAGCGACTCCTCTCTCCCTGCTGAATTGCTCTTCTTTCAACCCGCGCTCCAGTCAGCCCGCGGCAGTCGACAAGGGGAGGGGGTTTCCATGGTTACATTTACCAGCCGAACACCACCAATCCCCCGATATCTGCGCGCGTATACGAATTAAACTCCGGGTACCTTCTAAATGCAGACTAAAGTAAGAGGAGGGTTTACGAAATCTCCTACCGAATGCATTTACTTTTTTCACGAGACTTCATTAGAATGTTTAGTTATATGGTCTTGTGGGTGGATATAAGTCTTGAAAAAGGTGACAAGGCATCGCATAGAATATGGTGCCATTGTGCATGTCGTTCAATGCTGTGGAATTTCTGAGATAAAGCAGCACCATTTTGGTTGTTTTTAAATGTGACGACGTCCCCATAGATATTTGTTGGTGTATACGTACACACATCTGTATTGGAATTCATGGACGTACAATAAACGCTGCTTTTCGTCCATCCCAACCTCGTCAAGCGAATTAATTTCCATCGTGAAATGGTATTAAAATAAAACGGAAGAAAAAATCAGGAAGATCTTACTCTAACGCTGTTCGAACCTGTTCACTCATTTTATAAGCATAGGCCCTCCCCCACAAAGGAAAAAACTGCTATAACAGACGATGATTTTGCTAAGTGCTTCCTAACAGTTAAAGATAGACATACGTTAACGAAAGCGATTCTCTCTTCGACCGGTCTCCATGACAACATGATGCTGTTCTCTCTTCTCTCGTCTTGAGCGATAGTCCTATTGAAGGAATCCGTTTAAGAGACACCACATGATAATTTGATGTGTCGTATCCTTGAGGTTTTTTTGGTAAGAATAGATTTTTCCTCCATGAAGTACATATCTGCGCACAATATTCCACCTGGGATATAGCTTATTTAGGCCTATACAACTTTCTTCAGAAAGTGTAGCTAAAACAGGGACACTGCAATGTAGGCTATGGTTAGGCCTAAACGAACATCCACGATAAAATTAGGTTATGTGTTTCAAATTACCTTCCTTTTTTGTGTTTATTGTACAAGTGAAATACGATTTGCTTCAGAGATATGTTAAAAATATTTTTCTTTCTTTTTCTTAATACTAATTCACGCCCGCTAAGCTTCTACAGCTAGCGAAGTAGCCTACTTTAATTTGAATACCCTACATATTGGCTAAAAAAAGAACTTCACTCTCAATTATTGATTACCTCAAATGTTTAACATCAATGTTAAACAGAATTTTTTTTGCTCGTCCATATAAGGCGATTAAAATAAACCTAGCCTATTTTTTTGTACTATTTATCCAATAAAGAATAGGCACCACTTTCTTCATACAGTAACGGTTTGTGTTATTTACGATTTTGTTATTTAAATAACCCAGGATGATGACCCTAAATTGTTTTTCCATGCTTTTGTGTTTGTTTCTGATGTAAATTTGTCGGTATTCACTGTTCCGGACGTGGAATGTGGCTTTTCTGTAACCCGTCGAGGTGGGTCGGCGCCGATTCTGCCAGTCGTGCGGTGAAACCATCTGTCACTGACTGCCCTGTACTCGGTGTGCCCTTCTGCCCAAATTATCACACAAACACCTTGACTATTTCTGTATTGGTTCAGGGCGGAACTGTAGAAAATCTGATTCGGTTAGTAAATAATGGGTGTATATAATAATGGGTGTATAAAGTATAAATAAATTTTATATATATATATCAAAATTTTCCGGATTGTCCTACGCCCATTTCCTGTAGAAATCACGACAAAATACCTATACCGAAGATATTTGCCGATTACAGTTTTTGTTATTTTGTTTGAATCGAAGATATAAGTTTTGTGATGTAAGATGTAGTGCAAAAAATATTTAGTTTGAAAAACACCAGTTTTATGACGAATGATTTGTGCTATGAAATACATCAGACACGTATCATGATTCCTGGATGCCAGGGTACTGTGGCCATTAAGAAATGATGAAACAGAGGTGTAATCGAAAGGCAGACTGAGGCTGGTAGGCCGTTGGTGGGGGGTGGGGTACCCTTTTCCTTACACAGCTTTGGGAAAAGCAATTGCCAGAAAAAATTGCAGTTTCCTTTGTCTGGAGAGGAACCTGCCCTGCTAGTGCTGGCCAATGGAGAACAGAAAAAACAGAAAATATAGGAACAATGTTTTTATTATTGTAAAATAATATATTTTTGACGATTTTGACATCATATTGACCTTATCGGTTCTGATTGAATTTTCTGCTTCAGCAGGCAGGTTACAACTTAATTTCTGTAACCACTATGTCATCTGCAGTATCATCCTGCGTTGGTTTCTATTACCAAAAAACACCTGAATTGGTGCAATCACTGGGCTAGAAATCTATCTCTGCCCACTGGAGGTTCCAACTCCCCGGTTTGATTGGTCCAGGTATCACTGT
>JAOYSI010000003.1:1352517-1376785 GCA_025775065.1 Hiodon alosoides | reverse complement strand
CAATCACTGGGCTAGAAATCTATCTCTGCCCACTGGAGGTTCCAACTCCCCGGTTTGATTGGTCCAGGTATCACTGTACCAGTTCTTCCATCACTGTTCTCTGCTAAGGCTTGTGTTTTCCAGGTGCCATCCATCTTAGGATAACCCTGGGGATTCGGTCCTGGTCCATTTTTAGGTCATGGCTCAGCCATCTGATTCGCTGCCTTCCGTTCCTTTGTGTAATGGCCTAGAAACCATTTTCTTCTGTAGACATCTCTATCTGAAATTTAGCTAAGCCAGAAGAAGGAACAGATTCTTCAAACAGTATCACCCTTTATGAAAGTTTTCATTCTCCCCACAGTCTGTACTGTAAAGTCTGATCCATATAGCAGCTCTGATTTTATATTACTACTTGTACAGATGGATTTTGGATTTTCTGGAGAATTCATTTTGATCTCTATATGAGTCTGAAAAATTCACAAATGTTTTCCCAAGCCTTGCATTGATGTAGTGTTTGTTGTCCGTCTTCATGGCCAATAGGACTGTCCTGGTAGGGAAATTAACTGGAGCAGGGGTGGCCAAGCCAGCTCCTGGAGGGTGGTGCCGGTGGGTTTTAATTAGAGTAATTTTTTGGATTAGAAACAATTGGCCCCAGTGGTTCCAGGTGTACGTCAGATGCTAATTCCAAAGATAGCTTTAAGACCTGCAGACACTGTTGGGCACCGCTTCTTCGGTGGGTGAACATTTAAAATTTTTAGTTTCACGGGGGTGGAATTAAATACACATTGTTTGAATGTTTTCTGTATCAATGTGGAGTCTAATCTCTCAGTCCTGTTGGGCAGGTTATGGTGGTCTGTGGAGAATGGCAGGGTCAATAGTATTATCATGATCCTCTGATCTTGGTCCGTGGTATTTAGGGAGAGATAATCATACCTCACTCACTACAGGTTCCACAGAAAAGCACTCAGAGGTTGTTGTTCACCATGAAAATGTATTCAAAGCCACCATAGAGTCTGATGATATTTCATGGTATGCCATATCTGTGTTAGACCAACCTAACCCTGTTTCATAAGCATATAAAACATGAATTGCTTTGAAACAAAATCAGTTGTTAACAAAGTGTTATATTCAATTAATTTGTGATATATAAGATGATGAGCTGATAAGGATTTACAGAATAGATGATCTCCAGGTACAGGGTTGGAGATGATTCTATTGAAATGGTATCATAAGTGTCATCTCTTTCTTTCACTCCATTTCCCTTTTCCATATACTTATCCATCAACCTCACTCTTCCCACACCCTCCTTCCTCTCATATTTCATGTGCTTGTCAAACTCACTCCTCCCACAGCCACCTTCCTCTCGTATTTCATTGGCTTGTCAAACTAACTCGTCCCACAGCCACCTTCCTCTCGTATTTCATTGGCTTGTCAAATTCCCATCCTCCCACAATCACCTCCCTCTTTTTGCTCTCTGTCTAATTTTGACACCTGTGCTCTACTATGGAATCTTCCCTCTATGGCCTTCATGTCTGTTTCTAATTCATGGTATATGTCACTGTGGTTTATTTTTCTTTGCCCTGTAAAAGATTGCCACGCCCCTCTTAGGTTTAATCTGATCTTAAATAGTGTCCCAGCATGATAACTGTAAGAACTGCAGGAGGCTTCAGGCATTCTGTGGTCACACTGAGTTGAATTTCTGTACTGATCAGTTCCCCAAGAATTATAGCCTAGCATTGTTCCTGAAGACAAACAGCTGTGACTGGTTTTCTGATTAAGTCAGTCTTTCTTTGGATAAAACTGTGGTGCATGTTTGATATGTTTAACTGCAGGACATTCCTTGGGTTTGACCAAGGACCTACCTCTTACTGTTGGTTCAAAGCTTTGACTTTGTGTATCGAACTGCGAACATACAGACTTTTTGTAGCTTTCTGCATCCTCAAAAAGGGACTTTTTTCTTTAGCGGACTAAAGACTGACTCATATGATATGAGTGACAAATTTACATATTGGAATGGAAAGTACCATATAAATATTGCCCTAAATCCTTCGATATTCTAAACTCGAATCTCGCTGGGCGTTTTAAAAGGTAGGGAATGGATATATTGGAATGGTATTCATCAACAAGTTTTCACTCTCATCTTTTACAAGCGAGGCACTGCTCTGGCACTGTGGCATCTCATTGTGGCCAATTATAATCACACATTGTGCCTGCCCTAATTAGCTGCGGCCCAACTGGATCTCTCGGGAGTGTATCATCGGGGAAACCTTGATGAGGCTGCTGCCTTGTTCCAATGAGCTGGGTCTGCCACACTTCCTTCTCACTCGCCGTATCATTAGGAGGCACCCCAGCAACCACAGAGCACACAGGGTTTTTTTTTTCTGTTCTTCATAAAGGCAGAGGTAGCCAGCTGTAAGTTGATATCCACGTACTTGTTTTGGATACCCTCCAACCGAACTTGTTCTGATGAATTTGCATCAGGTCTCATATGCGGCACGTCGTCCACTTTGGTAATTCATCATTGGCTCTTTGTGACAAGGAGCTGTAAACCCTGTCAGCTGGGAAGTCTGTGGAGTGATAGAACAAGCTTTGCTAAAGTTTATACACTGTAGAAAATGCGTTTATTAAAGCATAACAGAAATAAAAAACAGCTGCAAGATTGCAGAACACATCTTATGTACCATAAAATTGATAAAGAAATCACTGTATACCCTACAGTGTTTTAAAATCACAGCGTTTGCATTGCAATTTCTATTATATTTATTTTTTGTAATTATATGTTTATATGTATTACTCTTTAACATTCATTCCATGTCATCTTTCACTAAAAATCAGTAGGCGCATATTGGAAATATTTACATACAAATATTTCACATACTGTTAAGAAATGTTACGAATGAAACATATTCTTACTTCAGACAAATAACAATATTTTACACTACATCTGTGATGTTTGTTAAAAAAACAACAGCAACAAACAAAACATCCAAATCTTTTACAATCACTATTTATAGTTTTATCCAACTTGCGTAGTATGAAAAAAATAAAACTTAAAACAAATGGAATAAATAGATAAATAATTTGGTCTGTCAAAGAAATTTCATTAATCATTCTACTTGGTTTCTAATCACATTGTACCTATGTTTGTTATTTGTACTTGGGACTTGATCTGTACTGAATATTGAAACAAAAGACTTATGACCACAGCCACTGGGATCCAGAAATCTCTCTTAAGCACAAGGGTTGGGTGGTTATGCAGTCCGCCACATGGTCTTTGATGATGGAGTTTCCATACCTTGGAGCTCACAGCTTTGCCAGATTGGAAGCACTGTGTTCAGTGTATGAAAATGAAGAGGTTCAACCTGAAATCCGAAAAGTAATGGGAACAGGTACCCTCCAATGACAAAGGGTTAAACATTCTGCTGGTATCTGACATCGTCGGGGCAAAAGAATTCTAGCAGGTTGTATGCTCGGGGTCTTTTGATACAAGAAGCCCATCATATCCATTTCAGTTAGCTAGAGGACCATTAGGACTTCATGATGAATGAATAGCCTGGGTGGACGATGGAGAGCAATGGCCTAATTTAGATATCATTGATTTAGTTGAAAACTGAATGAGGGTCTTCCAGACCAATCCGGACAAAGTCTAAATTTAAAAAAATAATTGTGATAAATTCAGAGCTTCAATTTCGGAGCGACATTGAGAATGGATTTATTCAGTGCATGGAAATCCTCATTTAGCCTGACTGGACTCTGTTACCCTTATTTTCATTTTGTGTGACTGCCTTAGTAGTGTATGGCTCCAAATCAATTCTGCAGTATAATTCCAAGCAACTTCCAATTTGAGAAGTCGACCCTTCAAGAGCATTACATGCGCAGTTGCCACCCGTAAGTCCTCTTAAACAATAAACCCATTTAAAGATCTGACAGTCACATATCACATTAAAAACTGAAGAGGTCATTGATTAAAGTGGGCACTGCCTTTTGGGCTGGCAATCGGTAAAGTCAAATCAAGACAAGGGAGGTCCTCATTTTATCTTTGATAAGTAGCTAATAATATTAAAGATGCAAGTTATATTATTTATTTTGGTAAATACGTAGTAGCTATTTTTACACTATAAAAAGTAGAGGTTGATGACCCTTTAAATTATTCTTCAAACTCTAACAAGGAACTGAGAGGTCAGTTAAAACTGTGTAAATAGACGCCTGCTAATGTTTACTCCCCTTTAGATATTTACCAAAGATTAGACTGTTTTCTTTTTGGACTGAACATTTAAATTAGTTTTATTGTTTATTTTAATTATGTTGCAAGGACCCTAATTCTCCAAGCATGCATTATCAGGTTGAAATCATGTTGCAAAGGTTGATGGTAATTGTGAAGAATACTCACCAAATGATCATTTATCTGTTAAACATTATTCTAATGAAAAGACAAGGGAAGGGCTTATGGAAAAGACTTAGAAAAGTCCTGAAGTTTAGGGGCCCCAAAGTCGCAATTCAACTGCCTGACTGAATGGCAAATCTATGCCAGGTTATTGAAAGAAAGTGATCCATGAATGAAATAATAAAATAGTTGGAATTGGTACCTGTACAGATTAAATCTTTGCAGTGTTCAATTACGGTGAAAATCTTGACCTATTTCAGGCCTGTTTTAACAGATTCACTTCAGCACTGTTTGACTTTTTTTTTAAAGAAAAGTTATCTCATGGAATGCATCAGTAAATGGGTCCTAAAACCAATAGCCTCTAATCTATATAAGCCAATGACACAAACGCTCAGGAGAGCATGCTGAGAGAAGGACTGGAGAATGCGTTGCAACGGCGCTTCACAGGGTGCCTTTGTATTTTTCAGATTCCAAACATCTGCTGTTTGTTCTGGTGCAAAGCTGAGCCCCCTTTCCACTGACCCCGATGACAAAGGGTTGGTGGGGATGGGTGGCTTGGGTGGAAAAGAAACAGATTTCACACTTGTTGAGAGAAACCTACAGTTGAGTTAGCGGGGAGTAACATGCAAAATAGCCTGTGCTGGTTTAGTTGACCAGGAAATTGCTAGCATTTGGAACTGTAAAAATTTCAATGGGTTGATAAGTTTAGCATATTCTGAGGAAATAGATAATGTATAAAGTAAAATGTAATAATCCACCTCAAACAGTCTCTGAAGTCCCTGGGGGATAAATAACAATTATCTAGAAAATGCACCCGTTTCAGTCGTTTATCCTGGTAAAACAATCAAAATGAGAGCCCTATATTGCGGATAATTTCCTTACATTTCTTTTCTATTATGTCGAGTGGAGAAAGACAGATTTCTGTTTTGCAAGTTTTCCATGTAGGGAACTTGGGAAGATTGCATAATGATGCCTTAATGGCTAAATTGGTCCTATCCTGTTCATCATCACTTGATGAAGGGTGCCCCAATTCAGCAATGTGGGTAGCCATTAAACAAGCAGTTAAGGGCACATACATCCCAGAACACATACGTTCCCCAAGCACACGTACGTTCCTCTAGCTAATTTCTGTCACCTGGGTTCCCAGAGCGGGGGGGACTAAAGCTGACTAATACAACAAGCCTAATGGCTTGGCAGGCCCAGAGACAAGTGGCAGAGCAAAGAAGCAACTGAATCGCGCCTCTAGCAGGAGAGACGTGCAATTAGGAGTTCTGTATTGACAAGACAATGTACAAAATGACCCCTATACCCGATCACAACATACTTTTTTATCAAGACTGTCCGCTGGGATCTGAAAACCAGGGATCACTGTTAAATAGACGCGGTTTATGAATCAGGAAGTATATTCACTGTTTCCCAAGTCTGAGGATTAGCAGAATTAGAATCAAGTTCTATTTTTCATCTACATTGCACTATAAAAGGTGATACAAGTTTGGGTAAAATCCTAGTAAACTTACCTTTCCAGTCAGCTCAGCTAATTTAATCACTCCTAGGAACATCAAAATATCAACAATTCCCTGTGTTTAAACAAGACTGCAATTACATTTATCACTTAACAAAACCACAACCATGTTGATATATATTCACGGCCAATGCTTTTGTGGTTCTGATTTTATGTATGAATTTGGTCAGATTTCATGTTTTTTCATGTTTAGAATACTCAGTTTTACTGAAACAAGTGTTAAAAGACAATGTCATTTCAAGCATGCAATGTGGGCATTAACTGTTGTTCTTTATGCTGAGCATTGAAGATGTCTCTTTAGTTATGTCCAGTTTGAGACACCAAACCATGCAGTGAATTCTGGCTTCCTTTGGGCTCTCTGTTGTTGGTCAATGAGCAAATCAGATAACACTTGAACCATCAGCCTACATTCTTCAGTGAAGACATGGAGAATGGGGGTGAATCTGCTAGTTAGATGAACTGGTACACAGTCAGGTGGGAGCATGGAACTGGTGGAGGACCATCTTGACTACTGGGGGCTGTGTTAATTTTTGGAGAACCTGAACAGACCCAATTCCTTCACACCACAGACGAATACACAGCAACTATGTTGTCTTGGACCTTTCCCTCTCACTAAACTGCTGTTTATTCTTTCATTGACCAGTATACGAATAATCCTGGTACCAAACCACTATCGTAATTGCACCATATCCAATAAGTATAAACTGCAGAGTCCAGGGTTCATTCGTGCCTCATTTCCACTACTACCGGGATACTGACCTGCGCTGGGAGTACCCAGGGTTTTGTTCGCTTGTGCTTGTTTGCCAATGCCGTGTAACTAGAACCAGACTAGGCTTGATTCGCAGGAGAAACATCCAGTGACCAATTGTCTACTGTACAAATTTGCATTTCTTTTAGTGTTTTAACAATTTCCTATTAAATGTGTCAGATCTATAGCTATATAATCGTTAGCATCATATAAGGCAGTAATCAACATTGCTAAGAATAATGCAATACTAGCAGTATCAATGTTGCTCTCCATTATAAGTAATATACTTTAATGTTGATCGAGAGAGCCATCCCCCCAAAAGGATTAGCCAAAAGGGTTAGACATCCCCAGAATAACTATTTACCTTCTGAATATTTATTTGATCTTTACCATTTCACCTGTTTAAAATGGTGTCAGAGACTCATGCATGAGTATCAACAACATACGCGATCTGTGAGATAATTGCATGATATTAATCATTATTGAGTACGGCCAGGTTCCTGCTGGTTCCTGCTTGGTCCCAGATACGAAAGCAAGGAAAGTGATTCAACGGAAATTAATCAGGAACCGTGAAACTCACAGCTCGACCCTGCAGTGGGAAAGCGGCATTAACTTACCTTGCTGCGTTATATTTAACACCACTCACATTCTGAAAGTTTTGTTGAATATCATAATTGGTTTGACGAATATTTTACTATAAATGTTAAGTGTTCTAATGATGTCCCCCTAATCATGGTTAATTCATTGTTTATTTTCCCTTTATCAATGTAGAAATAGGAAGGTATCTATGTACAGTTTTTTTTCTGCCATCACAACATTTTGCACTTCATTGTCCAACACCTTTCTTCATACAGGTGATGTAAACACTGACACCAACGTATTTATTTTTATCATCTAAATGTTGCATTATTCTTACACTGTATCATACATTCTAACATTCAACAATGTATTTTGTTGCAAAAAAATAGTAACACCATGCAATGTTGCAAATGCTTCATCATTACATTATTTCATATCATGTAGAAATAATAAACGCAACCTGATCATAATTAAATTAAATTAAATAATTTACTCCTACACATTCTTTTAACAGCGTTGGTCTCGTTTATGTTGTAAACATTACAGCTTTCGCTCGTTTCTTTAAGTGGGTTCATATTCCTTCTAAATATCAGTAAGCAACACTGTACAGGTACATGTCATTTGTCTTTGGGCTCCTAAGAACGCACTAGGACACGCGCAGTGTGAGACTGCTAAACGCAGGATAAGGTAGATCGATAAGACACCCTGAGAATCCTTTTCTGTCTGTCTCTTGCTGTCTCTTGTTGGGTGGGCCTGGCTCTCGGAGCAGAAAAGGATGGTTGAGTATCATGGGGGAAGCAGGTTGCCATGCGACCAACTCCCTGAGGCATGGAGACAGGGTTAAGTGGGTCTGGTCCAGTAGCATGTTATCAATGGAGAACATCACATGGTGCAGGAGGCGTGGCGAGGGATGACTCAGGGGGAAGGGGTTTGTGGTGGGAGAGTGGAGTTATGGACGATAAATCGAGTCGGATCACACAATGAATTTTAGCTAACATCAGCAGGTTCCATTCGTCAATGGAACCCCACAGGTTTTAGCTTGGAGGACATCAACAGAACACCCACCCCACCCACCCCTTGCTGCGCTTTCAAACGCTCACGCACACTTTCACCCACGCCACTCACGCCATATGGCCCCGCCCCCAGAACGAGCACATGGTTTCAGGCACAAACTTGCAATGTGTTACTTGGATGAGACTGAGTGTTGTGGGAGGTGAAGAATAAGACAACAGAAGACAGGTGATGCTAAAATGAACATTTATAATGACTCTTGTTGCGGTCGGAAAATAATAATTCTTAAAAAAAAAATGATTTAATATATATTAGCACTAAAATGCCGACTTCACTGATAATCCACAAGTCAAGAAACACAACTCACTACTTTTTCTTTTACAAACACAATGCTACAGTTACATTAAATATTCATTACTCTTTAAGTCAGTTAATGAATGGTGTTAAAAGAAACCACTAATATACTAAAAACAAAACAATGATTCACCTTTCCAGTCATTCCCCTTTTGTACTTTTTGTTGTCATTTATTAATAGTATATAATAGGTTAAAATAAATAGCTCATGATGTGTTGTAAGGACAAAAGGCTGGCAGCATAAAAGCATTGTTTGCGGAGCTAAACAGTGAAATCTGACTTTTCTTGTCCAACTATGTGCTGTTACTTCAATATGAAAATTAGATATGTCGTATTTGGCACTCAGGATCTTGTGTCATGTTAGCTTTCTGCTACATGAAAGATCACACACAATTTAAAATAAGTTTAGCATGTAAACCACAATAACCATATTGCACAAAAGAGAAAAAAGCTATATTCACTTTCTCTTGTGGTTTGGGGGAGGTGGGAATCTGGTTTTCCATTTTTATCATAAAGTGTTACAGTAAACTTCTGCACAGCTACACCATCAGGAGCTTATATTTAAAATAACAAAAACAAACATAATATGGTGGTTAGTCTATGGTATTTAGTCTAGAAGATATGCGTTAATTAGTGCACATAGCAACGAGATCTTGTCATAATCTAAAACTATCTATAATTATAAATGATGGTTTAAGCAATTCCTCTTCAATGCATGATATCTCATGGTGCCGATATTGGCAAAGATTACAATAGCCCTTGTAAACAGTGATATCTGAAGGACAATTTAGGGCTGCAAGTGGTATTGTCCCTTTTCCAATGTGAACTTTGCCTTCATAGATCCAAAAGGAATAGGCTTTACAGACGCACATCACGTAGATATTTCTACTTCAGAAGCTGCGGAAATATCATGACCTGTATGGAGTAAATATTCCTTTGCCAGTCCTAATTCCACAAAGATTTTATGCTGCCAGTCCTGTTATGTTGAACACTTTTATTTTTACAGTTCAACAAAATCAAACAAAAAATATTTACAATGAGAAGAAAATGAAGGTGTGGAGAACAGTTGTTTGGGTTTTTTGTTTGTCTGTCTTTTTTATTTTTTTATTTTTTTATTTTCTTATTTTTTTATTTTCTTAAGTAGTCCCAATGACGAGAAACAAAAAAATCCAATCAAATTAACTAAAAATTGCACAGTCTCAAAGAGGTTTGGTGATGGAATGGAGATTTTAAATCCAAACAGTTTGATGAACATAGAAGGGAGGAAGAAGGTCAATAAAGTTCATGAGGGGTGAAAAGTTCAAAGTTCAGAAGACAGAAGATGGCTGCGCGGCTGGCGTTTACACTCCTCACTTTTTTTTTAAATGTTCTTTAAATGGATTTTTTTTGTTTTGCTTGTTTTCCCATTGAAATAAAATGGAGACTCAGGGTGAGGAGGGGGGCCAGTCCCCCCAACAGTATGGCACACAATCAATGATGTCCTGGAGGTTGAAGAGATGAGAGAGAATTAGGAAAAGCAGTTTATGAGAGGTAGCCAGCCTTTACTTTGTTAATCCAGGTCTGCTTTTGCTTTTTCTTTTGGGTAATGTTGAGGCGTCATGACTGACATCATGTTATGGAGGAACATGCTGGCTTCATGAGTGCTTCCGATGGATGTCCAACATACAAGAAAACTCAAAAAAGTTTGGAATGGTACTGTTTTTTTTTTTTTGTGTTTTTTTTTTTTGGCACTCAGAAATTTGGGAGGAAGTGGGGGGTTGGTGGGGGACGGGGCAGAAGTGGGGGTAGTGGGTGGAAAAGAGGCAGTGAAAAGTGCAGGGGGGAGTAAACGAGATACATATGAATGGCATTTTGTTATAATTGGTCTAGGTTAGAGAGCGTAGTACATTTAAAAAAAAAAAATTAAAAGTAGAACTCAACGGTGATATGACAAATGCAGCCTAATGTTGCTGGTGTTTGGATGGGAACAAGCTCTAGAGTTTGACAACGTCAGGGTGGCGGGGCCTGGAAGAGCAGAGCTCTGTAACAACGCTCAAGCCAAAAAGCCGTGGAGCTTAGCAGGCCTCTCCTTACGCCACACACCATACCTTGACCATTGAAGTGACATAGAAAGAATTGCAGGATTTCTGCCTATTGCAGGCACAGACCAACTAGCACCTCAAGTGGGCCTATGAATGGCACAGGTACAACTATGGTAATTGAAATGTACACATACTCCAACTATCTGTCTTCGCTCTACATGGCTTTCTACTTTTCAGCATTGACATTTCACTGGGCAACGGCCTTCCACAGCAGCCTGACTGAAGCACGACAATCCAATTCAGCAAATGCTCAGCAGGATATAGTTCTTTTTAAAAATGTAGACCACGTGAAAACGGTCATCATTTCAAACATGTCCCTGATTTGGCACTTCTTTCTACTCTTCATGGCTCCCTAAAGAAAACTCATGGTTGCTGCTATTGTGTAAATATAAAACAACACTTCCCCAAAGGGTCCATTCTAAACTGCAGGGTAAATCAACCATTAGCCAACAGTTTCGTACAATCATGTGGCTAATGCCAAACATCTAGTTTTACTACTGTTGGCCAACTTTGTTGATTGCCTGCTCCGTGCCCAGAGTAATTTCTTTTAATATTGCCCAAACCTCTGATCTCACCACCAATCACGTGACAACGTCAATAGCAAAAAGCAAATTGTTCACTTTGCTCAACAGCATGCATATCCACTAATAACCGCGACTAAGACCATACATAAAGTGAACACAAAATCAAGAAACATGTGCTTGTGTGTCTGACCTTTCAATGATTCTGTTATTTTTACAGTGATACCTTTTCAAATGAACGACGGAAAGCCATGTGACAGAAAGAAACATAATGCCGGCCCCTATTGTAGGATTCCTGAAAGACCCAAGGGACACACAACTGGCTGCAGTTGTCACATCAGAACAGTTAACTTCACTAAACAAGAGATGGGGTTCTTTCTTTAAGGTGTGATGGACTGATTGATAAAGTGCGTATTTACATAAAACAGGATCAAGCTCAGGGTGAACTGGAAGTGGTAAGAAACAGACTGAATGTTACCAGGGCCAGATTCGGCCTACCTGACAGTAGATCACATATAACACTTAGCACTCAGGCCCTGAAATCATATCCAAACAAATGATGGCATGCTTTTAAATATACGCTTCATTACAAATTTATGCAGATGTGAGTACATTCTTGGATTAAATCTGGGTTTAAGCAGTTTTAAAACAGTACTTTTAACCCTTTCTTTAGTTCAGTAAACTACAGCAGAACTTAAATAAAGCGGTAATTAGATTACACAAGAAATTTTTTTTTAAAAAGCAAAACGACCAGCAAATAACGACACGTCCTTGTTTTTATTTCAACTCTTCTTTTAAGTATGCTTAAATGCCTAGACCCTCCTGTTTCACAAAATTGACTTTCTCTTATATTGTGGTTCAAATTATTTTTTTCTGGCCTAGTCATTGAGTGGCCTCCCGTCTTGGTCTTTGTAAAAAATGACTTAAGAATGTGTAAAGGAAAAAGAAAGTGCTCTACCTTTGTTGGCATGCAAAGATTTGTCTTCAAAATTAACGACACATACCTCCTAATTTTTTTTTTGTAGTGTTTTTGTTTCTTTGATTTTTTTTTCACGCTTCACTTTGATATCATGCAATATTGACGTGCAAAAAAGATAACAACTAGCTCCACAAAATACGTTTTCATAACTGTAAAAGGCTGTGTTAAGAATACTAATAACTTACTCAGCGTTAACCATGCTAACCTATCTAAACGTCCCCAAAGAAAAGCAGTCCACAAGCCCCACTTAAACCAGAATGGCTTGAAGCTAGGCAAACAAGCTGGTTCCCTCAAATCGCTTCCTTGTCACTTACGGTCAGTTAAGGGGTCAGAAAACTGTCAACTAAACAGCACTAAAACTTATTTTTGTCTATTTAATCCTATGTAATTGTCTTTCTTTTTTTTCTTTAAATTTTTTACAAATGTAACACTCTGACTATTTCCTATATAAATTATAAATATGGTTTGGCACTTTTCACATTATTCATTGTTTTTTTTTTATAAAAGTAAGTTCAGTCTTATCTAATTTTGTGTAAATCACGAATTTACAGTATCAGAAGCTGTAAAGACCTATTTTGGCACAGGTATATTAATTCAGTTTATTTTTACGGTTATTATCTTATTAGTACTCATAGTATTTATTACACCTCATTTTATTCTCTTGCAACTAGAACATCCTGCTAATTTGACAAACCAGATATGTTGACAAACCAGATATGTTTTAAACATTATTTTTTAGTATATTTCACTTATTAAATAGCAGCATTTTCACAACTTAAGAAATAGTACATTTGTAAACCTATTCAACACCTAGAGAAATCCAAAAGCTCCTACATCAGACAGAATAAAGAGACGAGACAGGACAACATGCTACTATGCGTATTGCTTCCGCTACTCTTCACATTGTTTTGTTTTTTTTGTATATATTTTTTTTGTGTTTTTTTTTTACTATTTCCCTCTAAAATACAAAAAGAACAAAAAATAACATCCCATCGTCAAGGGCGGCTCCATTATTATGTAGAAATAAGGATGCTATTAGTTAACTAGCTTTGCTGGCACCTTCTCAATTTTTCCTGTTTTCTAGGATTAGGTTCACATTAAATAGTCACAGTTGTAGTTTAGTCCAGTTTTCTTCTTCACAATAGAACAGGTTGATGTTTGCTTAATGCCTGAGTGACTGCTTAGCTGTTCAATGCTGTTAGGCCTTTTTTGCAAATAAATCTAATAGAGTGTGTGTGTGTGTGTGTTTGTGTGTGTGTTTGCGCGCGTGTGTGGTTTACTTGGTGAATCTTTTACTATGTGTTATTTAATCTCTTTTCACCTAGATATACAGGAGGATTTAATAGTGTGAGTTGGAGGCTATAAAACAGTGTCAGTTTATATAATTCTCGTAAAAGCAACAAGGGCATCTTTAGACAAGTCTATATTTGGGAGCTGAAGATTTAACTATAGTTCCCCCAAAAAGCACTTTCTTATTCAGTGGCTTTTTGATCCAAACTAAGATTCTTAATCTTTTAACGAGTCTAGGCATACCAGCAATGATGCAAATACTACTGTATCACATACAGCCCTGGGTTTATCAGAACTGACATTATCAGGTATGAATTTCTACTGAAGTGACACTCTGGTTGCTCGGTGGTGTTAATCAGTCTGTGTCAATATTTTTTGTGATGGTTTTGAAGGGACGCATCAGTTCACACAGTTTGACAAGGACCTGGCAAGTACAACTTCTTCTGAGAAACACAATTGCAAGCTAGCTCCAAAAAACCTTTCAACGCATTACTTAATTTCAACATAACTGCTCGACAATGGTGGCCCAAGAGAGTAGACCTAGTGAAGGGTCCAACCTTTGAGTCCACCTGCGTTTTACTACTGTCTATTCTTCAACAGAGAGCCGCCCAAACAAAGCCCTCGTTCTGCGGGGGCAAGCAACATGCATTGAAACACCAAACATTTTCACCCATGAAGGAACGTGAGAGGGAGCTGGAGGGAAGTCTCTGGATTGACGTGTAAAAATGGGGTGCACGGGGACACGGTGGGTGAGGGGAGTGGATGGTACTGGATAGGAATAAAGAAGCCTCCTTACCAAGCGGTAGAGATACGCATTCATTGTAGCTCCAGTGGCATTAGGAGGAAACGTTACATTTCCTATCTGAGAGAGCCACACCACAACTGGTTTAGCTGTTTGACATTCCATCGTCTGCTTTCAATCGATGCAAATTTAGTTACCTATCAGATCAAGTGTTCATATATTTGCCCAAAACAGTGTTCTTTTGCTATACTTCAAGTTTGGCGTTACTGTTTTTAAGAAACATACTGGTCGACTGTGAACGGCCATTCATCAGTAAATGTTATCAGTCAATCTTCTACGACATATAAGAGCAGAACATGGAGGACCTAATAAGCCCACGTTGCTTTTGCTTCCATGGCCTTATGAGTAAATGTAACAAGCCTACCCTACATCAAGTTTCTTTCCTATCAATGTTCTGTTGTTGTTGTTCATACAGAAAAGACCAAAAGAGATACCTGTATTTTCCCCTCTCTCCCTCCCACAGCTCTATCCTCTGCAGTCAGTGCTATTTAAATAATTAGCCTTTCAATACCACTAATCCCCTTCATTTTGAAGCTGATTACAAGCGCTTCTACACTTTATTGCAAGATCGTGGTTTGGAGGTTGTGGATAAAACTCTATGAAATATTGAATTAAGGTCAGTATAAGATTGGGGATTAGAATGCAGCTAAGCACAAGAGGCAAGGTTAGCGCAGGAATTTAGTGTTTGATGACGAAAACAGGACATCACCATGGACGTGCTATTCCCTCTGTTCGTTTTGTTCTTGTCTTGGCAAGTACCAAGCGCCGGTGAGCGAAAGTTTTAACTTTTCGACGAGTTCCCTCAGACGCATGGCCTTTTACGCATAGCTTCAGAATGATGGCACAGTGATGCTTAGGATTTCCTCATATGTTGCTCCCCCTATTTCCTGTGTAAATGTACGTTCCCTTGACATAAAGATTAACACATAGGCTTATGATAAAGATCCTACAGCACAGAACCCTGCTCTGCTAGCTCCCAGAGACTGGTAACCGAATATCACAGTGCATCAAGAAAATAATCCAGTGTACTCCGATTGTTAAAACATGATCTTTAGCAGCAAATAATGCTTAGTATGGGCTGTTCTAATGTGGGTTAGGGTTAGTATGAGCAGTCCTAATATGGGTTAGGGTTAGTATGGGCGGTCCTAATGTGCACAGAACATTCAGCAGGGAGTCCCTGCAGTGTGCCAGAGCAGAATTATCCACATAGATTAACTGCATGGGATTTTTGGCAATATTCACAGCAAAAGGGAGCATAGCCAATTTTTTCAAGTGAATCTTCCAGAATTGTTCATCATGGAGCATTTTGAACTGTGAAATGTGGGCAGAAGGATAACCAAATAATGGTAATAATATGTTGGCTGGTTCAGCATAGAAAGGCTAAAATCTAATGTCCAGTTTCAGATTTATGTCAAGCTCTGGCAAGCTACATGAACCCTGCTATGGCCCAAGCAAAGCGACAACTACGGCCTCACGACGTTCACTGTAGTCGTCTCAGTAGTGTGTTGTCTTATTGAGAGTCACAACCTCTCTGGTCCAGCACAGGCTGTAGGGCTGCGTTCAGGACATGGCCAGAATGGGGCCCAGGCCAGAAGCTCCGCCAGCAGGGGTCATGTTGCATTCGAAGGTGCCCGGCCCATACTCTAGGGAGCAAACGAGGGAGCTGGAGGGGAGCAGTGAATTTGAGGGCCGAAACGCAGTACCAAGGGGTTGCAATGGGTCCTTGTGCCAGGTGACGAAGGCATGAAAGCAGCCTTAAAGCCTGGGGGATGCTTGTAAGGAGCAGACCTCCTCTCAAGCTTCATAAATTCCCTTAGAGAGAGGGCAAGCTCCAAAGTGGCTGCTTTCTAGGTTTGGAGTAGAGATAAGGGTCTATTTTGTTTTGGTAGCACCGAAATGGGATCTTGCACTCAAAGCAAGTCATTTTTTGTTCGCATGTTTGTGTGTCCATGTGTCGTGGTGCGTGCGTGGTACGTGTCTGTGGCTGTGTACAGTCCAGCGCATCTTTTGTGTCCTCTCACACTGGATATCAGAACTGACCCCTGACCCTTACACTCAGTGATGACGCCAACAGTGCAGTTCTCACTGGGTTTAAATTAGACATATATTACGCTATGTGACACACTATTTAATCCACTTAAATAAAAAACTAAATTAAAAATATAGTCTTTACATTCATGTCAACCTGAATTCACAGATTTAAAAAAATGAAAATACCTCAGTCTTTATGAGTGAAATCATATTAATAAATAATGATGATGGTGATGACAATAATAATAATTATAATAGTAATAACACCAGAATTCGGACCCTGTAGAGAAAATGCCACAAACTCTATGTGCTCTAGTACTAGATGAGGACTCTGAGTTAACTAGGTACATCACGCAGGTGAAAACCACTCCAGAACTGATCTGGACATTTCTTACGCCAACAAGTGTTGATAGTATTTACCCAGTTTAGTCAGGATCCTGCACAAGTGGCCAAAGGAAATTTTAAGATTAGCCATAGGCGAAAGACTTTGGCCTTCCTGCATCTCACCTCCCTCGTCAGCCTTGGGAGGAAGGGTGGCAAGGGGGAGGGGGTGGGGGTTGTCATTGACTCGGGGGATTCTCCATAGATCTCAAACCAAGCGTTTGTCTGCAGCCTCAACAGACCCTCTGGGGGGGGGCAGGGGGTGGGGGAGGGGAGAATTGAGACTGAAGGCAAAGTTTAAAAAAAAAACAAAAAAAAACTGGTAGCTACAAAAAAAAAATGTTTGCACGCACGTGTGCGTATGTGTGTGTGTGTGAGTGTGTGTGTGTGTGTGTGTGTGTGAGTGTGTGTGTGTACGTCTGTGTTTGGTCGGGGGGGTGATCCCAGGGTTAAACCCCGCCCCCCTCCCCAGAACTGCATCTTGGCAGCACATTGGTTTTTTTCCCCGTCGTCCAGAGAACAAAAAAAAACCAAAAAGAAAAAAAAAAAAAAAAAATTTCCCAAAAGATCAGGACTTGAGTAATAAAACCATATTTACATTTTACACGTTTTTTTCTTGGTTTTCGGCATTACACTTTTTTCCTCATTCCAGGTAGGGTTGTTTCTCCTTATCCTTCGTTTAAATACTGAAACACAAACATTTTGGACGGCTCCTCCACTTCCTTGACTTTCTTTCTCTTTCCCTATCCCCCCGCCCCTGCTTTTGTTTTCCTCTTTGATTCCCGAATTAGCCCACCTTCTGCGGGTTGGTGGCTCGCACACCCTGCTCGTATGTGATCCGCTGGCTGATAAGATACTGGGCTGCTTGCGTGGCCGCTGGCGAGCCGGTGATGGTGACCTTACGGTTCCGCGTGCCGGGGATAAACTCCCCCTTTTTGGAGATCTGGATGCGGGCTCCTGTCAGTTCTTGGTACTCCACCAACGTCTTCCCGCCCTTCCCTAGGATGGCGCCCACCAGGTTCTCGGGGACGGCGATCTCCACCACGTCCTTGGCACCTTCGGCCAGCTTCTCGGTGGCCAGGAGCGAGCTGGCTACGAGGGGTGAGGCAGCGCTCAGGTAGCCGTTGGTGGCACCCGTGGCAGCGGCCAGGGAGCCCAGGGTGAAGCCGCCTAGAGTGGTGGCGGGGTGGCCGGCGCTAGTGGATGCGTCACTGGCATAGGAGGCTAGCAGGTTGGCAGCTGCGGCAGCGGCGGGGTTAGCGCTAGCTGCTACAGCCGCTAGCACCCCGGAGGCAGCCGCCGGGTTGAGGCCCAGGCCCAGGGAGTTGGTGTTGTATCCGTAACTGGCCAGAGTGTTGAGGGCCGACGTTATGGCCAGGAGATCATTCCCAGAGAAGCTGGACATGGTGGCAGGGAAGGCTCCAACCCCGGCCAGACTGGCTTGCCCAAGGAGGCTGGAGGCTGTGGCGGCAGCCGCAGCAGCGGCAGCAGGCATCACCTCCGCAGAGTTGGCGTATGGTGAGCCAGTGGGGTTGGAGTTGGCAACAGGGCCAGAGATGTTGGAGTAGCTGATGTTCAGGCAGCTGCTGCTCTGGGGGTCCTCCTGGATCTTCTGCACGATGATCTCCACTGCTTTGCGGTTCTGCTCTGGTTCCCCGCTGATGGTCACCACACGCTCCTGTAAGTTGATGCCCTCCGGCTTCTGGGAGAGCTGCACCCAGGCACCCGACTGCTCCATTACGGCCTTCACCGTGGCCCCACCCTTCCCGATGATCAGCCCCGCCGTGCTGTTGGGCACGATCAGCTTGGCCTGGAACAGACACAGAGCGGGAGGGAGGTGTTACTGACTGATCACACCCAAGAACAGACACAGAGAGTGAGGGAGGCGTTACTGAGCTAACCGCTCCTAGGAACAGACAAAAAGAGCGAAAGAGGTTTTACTAGGCTGACCACACCCAGGAACAGAGAGAGAGAGAGTGTGAGGGAGGTTTTAATGAGCTGACCTCACCCAGGAACAGACACAGAGAGCAAAGGAGGTCTTACTGAGCTGACCACACCCAGGAACAGACACAGAGAGCGAAATAGGTGTCACTGAGCTGACCACACCCAGAAAAAGACAGAGCGCGAAGAAGTTGTCACTGAGCTGACCACACACGGTAACAGACACAGAGAGGGAGAGAGGTGTCACTGAGCTGACCACATCCAGGAACAGCAATGCTCAAATACCCAATTCTTATGAGGGATGGCACTACATGAATAAATTTGCTTCTGACGGATGCCCTATGGGTTATTTTCAGCAGATCTGACTGTCCTGTTAATGAGTTGCATTGTAATGGTGTGATGATGCGTTCCTGTGGGTCTGGGCGTCCACGGCCGCTCAGCCTTTGAAACCTCTGCCTTCAAAAGAAAATGCGCTTCGCTTAGCCCTGCCTGGCCAACACTACCCTCTGGATGTGACCTCCGGTAACAGCTCAGGCCTATTCTCGCCTCAACAAATGTGAGCGGAAGGGCACATTAAAACAGGGCTTTTGGCTTCAAAACGAGATGACCAGGCAGAGAGCAGGTGTATTCCAAAGACCATCAGCAAGGAGAAAAGTAGAAGGGAAAAGGGAGATTTTTTTTTTTTTTTGCTTTCACTTCAAATCAAAACTGTGAATCACAGAGTACAAAGAGCCTCCTCGAGAAAGGCATCAACTCCCAGGGGTCAGTGTTGCCATAGAAACCAGTTCCAGCTTTCAACGGCGACTGAAAGAGATTTCGAGCGATGCGTAGCAACAACCCCCCACCCGACCCCCACCCCCCACTATACACACACACACACACACACACACACACACACATCAACCCCCTCTCCCTCTGTTAATCTACTTCAGAGCAAAACACTGTGGCCGTGAGAAGGGGGGGGGGGGATGGGCATGGATGGAGGTGAAATCTATTAGATTAGGAAAAAAGTGATCTATCCAATGTTTTTGAGATCTGTCAGGGACTGCACTGTAATTAGACTTTATGTAATCACATTAAGTACTACTATTGGTATACACGTACAAAGGTAAAGAGGACATAATGTCCGGTCAGGGTAGTCAAAGAATGTAGGAGACAAAGGAGTGAGAATAGAATGAGGATAAGGGAAGAGGCAAATAAAAACTGAGAGATGAATATGGGGGTGTTCCATCCCTTATTCTCTTCACTGAGAGCAGGGTTTAGTCATTTCAGTTTCCTTTTGCTGTCCTCAAGGTTTTCAGCACTAAAGACCAGGCACCTGTGATCCTTTGGCCGCTGTCAGCCGCTATGATACAGAGACTGAGAACCACAGCAACATCCCATTTACATGAAGAGTTTGTTCATCGCTTCACTAAAGTACAAATATGTTCGATATCAAACCAAAGCCACAATGTTAATCATCTAGAAATATTTGCCTTTTCTGTGATGGAAAGTGGGAAAATAGCAACTGTAATTAAGGAGTAACTGTCTTGGTGATGTCTTAATGCAAGTATTGTTTCAGCATTGTTGCAGACTAAAACACAAGATTGCCTCACTCCACATTAAGAATGAGGATGTCCTAAAATGTACAGCATGAAAGTAAAAAAAATAAAAAAATAAAAAAATACACACAGGAGCATGTGGAGAACCAGGAGAATATAGAGAACCAGGAGAACCAGGAGAAGCAGGGGAATATGGAGAACCGGGAGATTTGGAGAACCAGGAGAATTTGAAGGACCAGGAGAATAGGGATAATATGGAGAAGCAGGAGAATATGGAGAAGCAGGAGAATATAAAGGGCCAGGAGAATAGGGATAATATGGAGAAGCAGGAGAATATGGAAAAGCAGGAGAATATGAAGGGCCAGGAGAATAGGGAGAATATGGAGAAGCAGGAGAATATGGAGAAGCAGGAGAATATGGAGAAGCAGGAGAATATGAAGGGCCAGGAGAATAGGGATAATATGGAGAAGCAGGAGAATATGAAGGGCCAGGAGAATAAGGAGAATATGGAGAAGCAGGAGAATATGGAGAAGCAGGAGAATATGAGAATACATCTTATTATGCATTGGCACATTATATCAAACAGCAAGCTGGTGAAATTATTCTCGACGCAAAATGTGTCGTCAGACAGCGAGTGGGTCATATAGCCGATAATGTGAAAATAGGCGTGTTACTCACACGGGTATGCAAATACATTTGAAGTGTTTTCATGCAGGTCTTTCACATTGGAAAATCATCCCATCCCACTGGCTCTAGTTTGTTTTTAGATGATCTAAGTAACCCATACTAACAATTTCTTACTCAGCGCTAACAGATATCTTGAGCTACTCTCATAGTTATTTTTTTGTGATGCTCATGCCAGATGCATGAGCTATTCGTTTGATCTCGACTCCCTCACAGTTTGTTACTTAGCAACGATGGAAAGCACAGTATTAGAACATAGAAACTGCCTGAAACTGATGGGGTTTTTTAAAGATAATTGGAGTATACCAAGACTCCTGTATCACATGACCTCAGTCTCATCTTGTCTTGGCACACCTAAACCTCTTTTAGGCATGGCTTGTGGGCATCATGAATGTCATCAGCTTCATGGTGCGGAGTTTGATATTTATCAGTGTTAATAACGAGGCTATATTACAGCCGAGTCATAACAAGCTGCTCTTTATATACCACAGCATTCTCCTTAACACCTTTCAGCTTCCCATTTTCGGTGTTGTAGATGTACCTTCCAGCTTCCCATCGCTTGGTTGCTGTCAATGTACCTTCAACCTTTTTTTAGAGCACCTGTCAGATCCTTTTGTCACTGGCACCCATTTTAATCTGGAATTATGGGTCTCATACACGTGAGTTATTTCTGACATTTCTTTGGAGAGGCCGCAGTGATGGAGAGAGCGCTGATTAAAGTGTGAGTAGTCTGCCCGGGGGCAGCATGGCTGTGTCGAAAGATCTGCAGAGTTGTAATTCTGCTGAATGTATCTAAGACCCCTCTGACCCCGTCCCCGAAACACACAAACTGCTGAGTCATCAGTTGCCTGGGACAGGTAGTCCTTGAGGGACCAAGGGTTGTGGTAGATGAGAACGGAGCTGATCTGATGCACTGCTGAACGGAGCTGATCTGATTCACTGCTGAAAGGAGTGGATCTGATGCACTCCTGAACACTGAACAGAGCTGATCTGATGCACGGTGCTGTTGCGATTAAAGATTAGCCTTTTCTTGTGGACAGACAAAATGGCTTATAATTTATTGCCATGTTTTTACCCTGTGTATGGAATGTTAATGCTCACTCTCATAATAATCTTTTATCTTTTGATCAAATGTGGAGAATTTGGCAAAAGTTACAGCATGGTACTGCCTCAAAACAATTACGCTGACAAAACAGTAGACAAAACAGAGTGACCCCGACTCTGTTATGTCTTTAATCTTTATTCATCCCGTTTCAAAGAGCAGAGGTACAGAAAATCCAACAGGAACAGTCACGTGCAGCACTGATCTGTGTCTGATGAAGAACGGTTTGTTCCTGGATGAGCTTCATTCCTTCCTGTGTAGGATACACTCCTTATGTTCTGGGGTTCCATTATTTTTGGGATCTTATTAAGCTTTGGGCTTGTGTCGCCCCTGTGTTGGATACACTCCTTATGTGCTGGGGTCCTTTTAGCTTTGGCTTCTTTCACAGTTGTTTTTTACAGAAGCTTCATTACTATATTATGGCACATTGCAGTTGGAAGGAAAGAAAAATGCATTTGCATTTGCAATCCTGTGATTGTTGTTACCTCACAGTGACCCCCCTCATGCACCGTCAATTTTTGGCTTTCATTTACTCAATTATTTTATTATTTTAACTTTTTTTATCAATTCTATATAAATTCAATATAAAATGAATAGTAATCCATGTAGTAAAAATTAACGTTTCACATGATAAGCATAACAAATTTAGATAATTTGTATAACAAATATCTACCATAGCAATCCAACATTGCTGGCTATCTTTCACAAATTTAGTAAGTGTGCCAAGTGCTAGGAAACATAGGCAGAACAGGGTAGTTGGGCCAGAAAGCCAGGAGAGTGACAATAAATGGAAGATTTTATGTGGTAATATAGGAACTGACATGTATAAGTGGACCTGACATCAATTTCAAGCTCCACTGGCTCCCAGGAAATCTGAGGGTGATGAAGGTAAGGTGAAGTGACAACAACAGGACTTGACCTTTAAATTATTATTTTGCATTGTTTGGTTGCTTCACGGACCCTCCTGTCCACAGAGATTTACACAGATTACAATCTGCCAAGGGTGTACAATGGTGCCTTTCTGTGTTCAGGGATTAAATTAAGGTAAAATAAATATACTAGCTACTACCTCAAACATAACACATATGCTAGCTACTACCTCACACACAACAAATAAACTAGCTACTACCTTACACAAAACACACAGGAACAGTAAATATTCAGAGTACTCTGGTATCAGATTGTGCAACAACTTTTAACAGCTCCACTGTTTTTTCCAAACAAAATTGATTAGTTTGCATCAACAGCACAGATTTCTACAACTTTCTACAGCACAAGGGACTACAACTCACTCATACTCACGCACATACATGCACACACACACACACACATTTCTAAATCTAGGCCCTGGATCAACCTCATGAGGCATTGATGAGCCTAATAAACTGCCTCCCTTGAAGCCAGGTTGGCTCTGGGTCTTGGTCCCCTTTAATGGGCAGAACAAACCTGCGGACGGAGAGGGGCGGGTTTATTATCTGCTGAGCTGACGCAAAGGCAAAAACGTTTTTCTGCCAGACGGGTGCTCTTGACATTCGGCTTTTGCGAGATTTATATAACCTGCAATTTCTGATTTAAAACCAAGCATTTCAGTCACAGAAGGCTAGATTTGTGTGGGAGACACACAGAGCAAAACAACACAATTCTATTAGAAAAAAACCCTAAGTCAAAAAGGTTGCCACTATTCAAAAAGGGTTCTATTAATCGCACTTATTTGAACCTGTTGTTTCAGCATCACATGTCACTGGAGATTACAATAACTTCAAACGAATGGCCAGCAAACTTTATTTTTTTACACGTTAAAATTTAATCAAGGCACATTTAATAATTAAGTGTTCCACCCTCAAAGACAGTCAATTACTATTATCTTCCAGCATCCACCCCACAGGCTAAGGAAGACAGATAGACACTTTGGAATGTGTAAGTACACATACACAAAAAAGCATAACGCATACACACAAGCACACACAAATACACACTCACACACGCATGCACACAAAAATACGCACTCACATACACATTCACACAAAAATACAAATACTCACACACGCACGCACACACAAATACACACTCACATACACATTCACACACAAATACTCACACATGCATAGACACACACGCATAGACACACACAATCATACATGCATGCATGCAGAAATACACACTCACACATGCATACACACATAAATACACACTCACATACGCATAGACACAAATATACACTCACTCACGCATACACAAATAAACACACACTTGCACACGCATTCACACTCACACACACACACACACACACACACACACACACACACACACACACACACACACACACACACACACACAC
>JAOYSI010000003.1:1340798-1352417 GCA_025775065.1 Hiodon alosoides | reverse complement strand
CCCCCCCCCCCCCCCCCCCCCCCCCCCCCCCCCCCCCCCCCCCCCCCCCCCCCCCCCCCCCCCCCCCCCACACAAAACTCAAAAGTGCTTCAACTGCTACAAGCGAGAACGTGGGTTTCGTGTCCTCTGGTTTTCTATTGTTCAGGTAGAAAGTGGTCCCTGTCTTGGGAGAGGGATGTTCTCCCAGTCTTTGTCCTACTACTCGTAGAGCGTCACGGTACAGCAGCAGAGCGCAGAGATTCGCCTGTCCACACTCGCCTTATCTGTATCACAGAGACACTGGATTAGCCTTGGAAATGCCTCTAGGATATCACTTTTTAAAAAAAACAACCCTGAGAACATTCATTTCCCATTCCACACACTGACCACGCCTGCAGCAAAGATGTAAAACGCTAACTCATTGAGAGCTGAGAGCCAGACCAGGAGAGTGACTCACATTTTATGACATTCTCAATATCGGCGGGGTCCTGCAGGATCTTCGACAGGCCTTCCAGCAGCATGGCAGCTTTGTTGTAGCGGTAGGCTATATCTTCCGTCTGCTGGAACATCTCGTCCAGCGCTGCAGACTGCACCTGAAGGCAGGGGGGCAGAGAGGCAGGGCCGGTCAATAGGCCCCTGGGGGAGGATGACTCCCAGAGAGGAGAGCTGGTTCCCAGAGAGACAGGGCCGATCAATAGGCCCCTGGGGGGAGGATGACTCCCAGAGAGGCAGGGCCGGTCAATAGGCCCCTGGGGGAGGATGACTCCCAGAGAGGCAGAGCCGGTCAATAGGCCCCTGGGGGAGGATGACTCCCAGAGAGGCAGGGCCGGTCAATAGGCCCCTGGGGGGAGGATGACTCCCAGCGAGGAGAGCCGACTCCCAGAGAGGCAGGGCCGGTCAATAGGCCCCTGGGGGGAGGATGACTCCCAGCGAGGAGAGCCGACTCCCAGAGAGGCAGGGCCGGTCAATAGGCCCCTGGGGGGAGGATGACTCCCAGCGAGGAGAGCCTCGCTGCACACTCACCATCTCCACGGCGTGATTGTAGATGAGCTTCTCGGCCGTCACGCTGTTGATCTCGTCCACGAAGCGCTGCTTGTCGGCGAAGAAGTGGTTGAGGCGGTCGGTCAGTCGACGGCACAGGGCGATGCAGCTCTTATAACGCTCGTTCAGGCTCTTCACCACTACGCAGACAGGCCAGTCGCAAAATAAAAACCGGGGTGTCTCCCTGGACAAGCCGAGACGCAGACCGACAGAAACACTCACCCTGCTTCACGGCCGAGGAGGGGTTGAGTTTGGCTGACTTGATCTGTGCCTTGGCCAGGTGAAGGGAAGAGGCCAGGAGCTGTGCTGCCTTCATGTACAGGACCAGCTGCTCCACCTGCCTGCAAGGGGAGCCACCCAGAGCACAGTAAGGATAACGGCACTTCACCAGGACAGCGCCACGGCAGGCGTTAAAGGCCGTAGCACACTCACCCCCACTCTTTGCTGAGCTGGCTGATCTGGTTCACCACCACGCTGTCCTGCGGGGGGTAGAGGGAGGCAGCCGAGACGGCCAGGTCTGCTCCGCCGGCGCGCACGGCGGCGATCTCCAGCACGCAGTCGGTGAAGGACAGGATCGTCCGCAGGTGCATCAGCGTGTCCGTGTGCTCGCGCTGCGGACAGAGGCGCCCCCCACCCTGGGTCAGCTCCGTAACATGGTCAGTGCACAGACAGACAACTCCCAGAGAGAGACAAACGCGTGTGACTGTTGCTTCTTTGGCTATATTAACTTTAAATGGTCTAATTTCCCCATCGCACACACAAGACGGCCGGCCTCAGATAAATCAGCGGTCACGCTCCGCCCCTTTCCAACATCTATGACATCACAGCCTCACCTCCATCAGCGTCTCCTCGGGCAGCTCCGGGGCCTCGAAGGTGATGAAACCCTCCAGGCTGGGCGGGGAGGTGCCGTAGGGGACGTAGCGCAGGCTGCTAGGCGCAGCCTCGGCCCCCGGGGGGGAGGTGCCCAAGGCCATGCCCGGTGGCGAGCCCACGTAGACGCGCCCGCTGGTGGAGCACAGGGAGCCGGCCGAGCTGTTGGAGCCCACTGCACACAGACGCGGGAGAAAGAGACGGGCCCTCGCGGTCACTAACGCAGGAGACACCAAGGGGGCCAGGAGCGGAACACACACACACTTTATAAAAACCCGTTCCACGGCGTCACGAGCAGGAAAACTGAGAGGACAGAGAGAGAAAGCAGAGCATGCAGGGCAGCCCTCTGAACTCATTAATGAGAGCCTTTTAGGGTAGTTGGGGTAGTTCTCCATCCCAGCCTTTTTCTGCTCAGCTTGGCCGTTCCTGGCACTGCGGTGAGTAAGGCCTGCCGGTACTGCGGAGCGGAGCTGGGGCCAGTGATCGGACTCCTCACCTGAGGTGGTGCGTGGCCGAGAGCCCAGGTGGCTGCAGGTGGGAGGAGTGCTGCTGTTTGGGGGTGAGCCCACAGTGAAGAGCACCGTGCGTGGACTCGCCCCGCTCAGGGCTTGCCCGTAGGTTCCTGCCGGGGCTGGGTAGGCACACACACACAGGGGTCAAACACCAGGTCAGCCAATCAGCTCACTCGCAGCGCGTGAGAGAGCTTCATGCAAGACACAGATTCTGCCATCGAACTCACGTCTGTGGCATGTATAGTTTGGACAAGCAAAGCGAGACATGCTCGAATGCACAAAAAGAGCTGCATTTACAGATTTCAAATGAACAATTATCTGTCAACTCGGGGCTCCACCAGTACTACCACACAGGTTTTTGGGAGAGGGGAGGGAAGATGACTCCTTACCTGTGTCCATGGGTCTCTCCGTGTTCAGGCTGTCGGTGCTGCCCTGGTAAGGTTGTCCACCCAGTGTGATTCTAATGGGCTGCTCTGAGAGGCGCCCAGTACTGACCGACCTGCCAGACAAACAGCACATGCTCAGATAATCCAGGATTACATGAAAGCAGAGAGTACACTGGGCCAGTGCAGAAGAGAGAGAGAGAGAGAGAGAGAGAGAGAGAGAGAGGGACTTAATGAGAGAACGAGGTTAGTGGAAAAACAGATTGAGAGAAAGTACTGCCAGAACGGTGGGGTTGTGTGGGGACACTGTGTCAGCCCTACCTGCCGAAAGTGGTCCTGCTGGCCTCAGGGGGCGGCTGTCGAGTATTGGGGTACGGAGAGCAGTGGTGAGCGCTGAAGTCCCGAGGGTCGCTAAGGTTCTTGCTAGGGATCGGGCTGTCGGCAATACCCTGCTGAGAGGCTAGGGCTAGTAGGTTGCAGGACGCCTGAGTTTTGGGGATTTTGAAAGGTGCGGTTGTCTGTATGAAACCCAGAGAGTAGAAACCAATTAATTTTGGAGCACTGAGATGAAGAGAGTATAACAGAAACGTGCTAATACAATTTCTTATTTTTATTTAAAGCTTAAAGCTCAACAGACATTTCTGAGGGGTGAGAATGAAGAGCGTGGAAAAAAACACTTACTTTGGTGGGAGAGCCGATAATGGTGGGAAGTGGCGACTTTTGCAGCCAATCGGAAGAACGAGGGGAGGAGCCCAGGTGTTTGGTAGGGGAGGTACCCAGGCTGCCTGGGCGACCCTGCTGCGGGGAGTGGTTGCTGGGGTAGGCGGAACCCGTGGTGGGATACACGGGATCTGAAAGCTGCTTGTGAAGCTTCTGCTTGTTCTGGTAGAAGTCAGTCAGGGTGGGGGCACTTGGGAGACGGGGGCCCATCATCTGAGACGGAGGCACGGGCGAGCCTGCCCATTGGAGACAGACGTTAAATGCTTGTTAAACTATTGAAAATCTCTTTATGGTGCTCACTATAAAACAAATCAAAACTAATAGTAAGCATATGTTAGAATAGAGTACATCAAATGAGATGTATACATATTAAAATGCAAAAGTCCTTAAACCACCCTGTAATTCTCTTGCTTCTCTACTTAAATAAAATTAGCCACTAGATGGCAGCATTTTACACAGGATATGTAGTTCTAACACAAATAAAATTTCCAGGAAAGGACATAGAGTTCATGTTTTCAGTAGCTTGTTGCAATCACTCAGGTCTGAAACAAAAAGTGAAAAACAGAAGCTCTCATCTTCCAATTCAAAATTCCCAACGTTACATTTTTCAGAGAAACATTTTGAAGTAAGAAGACACTAAAACCTATTTGTAAATAACCCACAGATTGTTTTTAGCTGTTTTTGAAAAACAAAAGTGAGCGTTGTGGGTCAGTGGGTAAGGGGAAGTGGGTCAGTACTCATTGTCTTTACAAGTGGATGTTGAGGGTCTATAGGGGAAGTGGGTCAGCACTCATTGTCTTTACAGGTGGATGTTGTGGGTCCACAGGGGTGTGTCCGAACCAAACACTCACCTCCAGAGGAGCTTCGGCTCCGGGATTCGTGGGCCTGGGGGTGCCCACAGCAGCAGTGTCCCAGCTGCTCCGGGATGGTACCCACTGTGGGAGAGATGCATAACGGCGCATAACGGCGTTAGCACAGACCGCTACACCGCTACAAGACTTTGGTGCGTCCCACACAAAGCGGAGCTCTGGGCCTTACCGAGTGGGGAGGGGGAGTAGGGGCGCGAGCAGCCTGTGGACAGACGTCGGCCCACGGTCTGGCCCACGTCGGCCGGGCTGGGGGAGCTTGAGCCCACCTTGGGGAAGCCCATGGGGCTGGTGTTGGACCGACGCACAGTGCCCGACCTGTAGACGAAACAGCTGAATGACTAGCGGGTTTGGCTAACTTCCCATGGTGAAATCAATATGTTGTCATGCTACACCAGTAGCATTTCCCTTTTTGTCCCAAGATAAAGAAGTCAGGCGCATGAAAATACCCACCTCAATTTCCTTTTCAGTTTAAACACCCCGCTAGCAGGTCTTTATTCACACACGGACAATTCCTCTGATAGATTTCACTTAAGACTTTTATAATGCTCCTCACTGAGAAAAGGTAATTATGCCTTCACTGGTCCATGATATTAAATACAGCTGCTAACTTCCTGGTTTCAAACAGCTGCAGTTCTTTCTACACATTAAAAGCATGGAACACAAGACCTCTAAACAAAGAGTGGGAGGGATTCTCTCTAGACGTAAGGAACATATTTTACAGAAAATATATTAAGTGACCAAGCCAGGTAAGAAGTCCAGCTCTGGCCACAAGGGCAGTATGGCTTCTGCAGTGAGCTTAATCCTCCCTGGAGACATATAGGGGTTAGAAGTGAACGGGGACAGCAGCCGGTGAGGGAGATTTGGGACAAACGCCCAATGTCCAGAGGTGTTGGCTTCACAGCGAAGGCGTTGTGCCCCAGTTCCACGGCAGCTACTGGCGACCGCCCTAACCCCTGACTGTGCCAATGACCCAGACTATTCAGACTATAAAAACTTTTAAATGAATCACTGTGAACCGCTCCACCCCGCGTCTCGTTAGCTTTGTACCGTCTCCTCTACAGCACATGCCAAGCTGTTTCCACATTGGTCAGCACCAAACAAAATGATGAAACACCGTGTTGAGAAAATCTGATGCAATACCAGAACTAAGGGATCAAAGTGGTAAACGATAACATTTACAGAAGAGAGAAATCTAAAATGGCTTAGCTTTAGATGTCCCGTCCCCTGGATAACGCAACAGCCCAGCTAACCTCTCTCCCCCTACCCAGTCCCCACGCCACTTACCTCGGGGAGCCGTACAGGGTGGTGGTGGGGCTGCTGGAGAGGTTCTGCTTGATGCGCTGGTAGTTGCGAACCTGGGTGGGCACGGGAATCGGTGTCGTCTCTGCCCGAGGGGACACCATGGGCGCCTGTCCTGGTGTCAGCTGTGGCTGCCTGGAGCGGTGAGGGAAGAGGGCTGAGATCCAGAGTGCCTGCTGCTCCCAGAGCACAACCATTTCCCCCAGCCGAGAAATCGCCAGCGGATCCTCTACGGTCTCTTTTTCATACGAAAAGGCTGTAACCAGTTCTCCTTTCAAATGTAACGCTGGCTATCAAGTTGTCTGCCGAGTCTTCTAAGCTAAAAGCCCTTCGGAGTTCTTTTGTTTTGGTGGCAGGGGCGGCCTTTTCTGCCAGACAAGGCCGACAAGTCGCTGAAAGCTGATCCTGCCACAGGGCTGGCTCAGCAACTTGCACAGGGAAGCACAGCAGCCAATGGCCAGAGGCCTTTCTGAAAGAGGGGCGGGACGGGGGCTGGACTTCGCAGCAGTGGAGTTTGAGCTCAGCCTATCGCGTGTGCTGAACCCTAACAATACAGGCCAGGGCGCTTTGTTTTTCCTTTTGAGAACAAAATGTTTCAGGGCAAAAATCACATGCTGGTCATCCATAGGGGGCATGCACGCTGGTGAGAGAGGCACGGAAGTGAACAAAGCAATGCGACATCAGGGAGAGTTCGTTTGGAGTGCGGGGTTATGCAACAAGGTGGAGACGGGGGTGGGGGTAGGAGGGCTCAGAGAAAAGGAACAAAACACGGAGAACACGTGAGGCACAAGACCTTCTCCAGCAACAGAGCTCAACAGTGCATTTCTTTGTTTGATTTTCCCGTAGCCAAGCGCCTCTAACTGCACTAAATAGGTTTTTTTCTTTTGCTTAACAGATCGTCTCCTGCACTCTTCTTTACTGGAGACTACGAGAGCCATCTAGCTCTATATAAAAAAAATAACAAACGATAAAATGGAAGGACATTTATACAAGGTTTCTTGATAACAAAAACCCTTTGGTAGGTCCGAAACAGCATTTGAGACGGCTGGGAGTGCGTTACTACTGACACAGTTTTGACCGGTCTCAGGGGTGCCGGTGCCCTAGCACGTGGCAGAACGCCTGCTCCTCAGACTCGCGCTCTGGAATGGGGCAGGGAAAAACAAACCACAGAGGGTGGCGATTCATGGAAATGGCTTTGGCTCAGGCCTCCAGGAAAAGCCAATGACCCTGGTGATGTGGTCGGATTTCAGCCTTTCCCAGGATGTTTGCAGGGTCGGAGCCCCCAGAGATGCTACTGTGTATGTCTGCCCCAGAGATGTTTGTGTGCGTGTCCCAAAGATGCTAGTGTGTATGTTCCCTCCCAAGGCACCAGTCTCTAGGCAGTTCCCTGCTCCGACAATCACAGGCTGGGCTGGGGCCGTAGCTCTTAAACTGATGGATCTTTCCGAATTGACAGATCAACCTCCGCGCCACTTAAGTTTAGTGATGTTACTGGGTTAAATACGTTGAGTCAGGGGGTGGAATGCCATTCATTGCGAGTGTAAGAGTAAGCTTTTGCCCCTCGCTTTGGACTACACACGCAGAGATCAGTTTGGATCAGAAGGCAGGTTGGATGGAATGTGCGAGCGTGTGTTTTGGGAGGGGGGCAACCTCCCGTGAGACCCAGCAAGCTCACGCATGTGGAGGGGAAAATAGCACCAGCGGGTCTATATTTGGACGCTACTTTCTGTCGTCGTCTCTTTGGTCCGGCGCGACCGCCCTGGCTCCCGATAGAAATTCCTCCTTCTGACCTGTCTCTGTACTGCTTTCACTCAGCAAGGGCAGTCACCAGACAGACTCGTGCTCTCACTTTCACCTTGGCCTTTAAACAGAGTTTTATCCCCAGACTGGAGATAAAAAAAAATTTATTTAAAGAAACATCTCTATCTCTTCCCAAAGCCAGCCAATTTGTCCTGTCCTCTTTGGTAGATATGAAAATGGTTGATGCAATCACTGTGAACTGTTTCAAATAACCCAAGATAAAGAAAAAAGATAAGGCCACGGTGGACACACGACTACTGGCCTCGGTTACCGTCTTTGGAGTTGGGTAATCAACAGTGTCAGACAGTGGAACGGAATGGTTCAAGGTCTGCAGCTCAAGGTGCGATGGACTCTCTACTTACCCTCCACACAGCAGGAACTCGCTGGAAGGCCGTCGGCCCACGGCGCCGCTCGCTAGGTCGTCTTAGAAAAGCAGACAAGAGGGGAGTGTGAGCTTCTGGACACAGGAAACCACCTCCGCCCGGCCTATGAGGACGGAGGTGTAGACACGCGAGAAGCTAAAATGTCTCCGCGGCCCGTTTCATGCGGAAAACACCTTCATCAGACCCGAACGCTGGCCTGGCGCCGCCGACTTACAGGACTGCTCTCCGGAGAGGTGAGACACCAGCACAAAGTCGTCAGTGTCGCTGGATGAGTTCTTACTGCTGGTGCTGCCCCCGGACTCCTTAGACAGCTGCAGGTAGTTTGGAGGGCCCAGGGGGGGTGACGAGAGAACGTCCTCAGGCAGTGTCTGCATGTCCGGCAGAGACTGGGGGAGGAGAAACGGGCCTTACCGAGGAATTCAAAGCTCAACACTCCTGTTTAATCCGTCCGCGACAACGTTACGGACACCTGACAGATGCGTGAATGACTGCACCTGCGCCCGGGAAAGTGCGGCGCTTTGACTACACCGATCACTAAACGGCGCAGGGTCATTTTGGTTCTCTGTGCGGCACAGGGAGGCACAAGGCTCACCGGGGGAGAAACGTAGCGGCAGGAGGGGGAGCTGCCACAGGAGCTGTCTGACACGGAGCCCGGGCAACTTGGCACAGGCACAGGGCAGGCTGGGGAAGAACGCACACACAAACCCCCAGAGCAGGGTATCAAAATCCAACCCACCGTGTCGCCTCCGCTAACCCCACTTACGTGTTTACCAACCAACTGTTATTTCATTGCACTTATTTCATTACAGCTCAGTGTAACCACCTATGCTATTTGCTGAAAATGTAATGTCTATGACTTGTGTACATAGTTAATATCTATACTCCCCAAAAAAAATTAAGGTACATTTAAACAAAGCATCAATAAAGTTAATTCCAGAAACAAGAACCAGCATCAATATTTGTAGCAATGTAGCTATCTACTACCTGGAGACATTTCAATCACAAAACAAGGCTAAAGACACAGGAAAGAGTGTCTTATCTGTAAACAATGCTTTAATTCGATTGGCTTCCATCTACTTACATTTCTTAATGGTTGCTGTTGGCTCCAGGAATGGATGGCTAAAAAACACGTCTGCCAAGAAACACAGACAACAGGCATTATTAATGAACAGATCGGACCGCTAAAACGGCAGTGCCCAAACTGAAGTTCATATCTTTGATCATAGACAACCATCTCTGAATCTCGAAGTATCCAGCATCAATATGGAGAACTAACCAAAATCCATGCGGTCCTTCTGGTTTCTCTGAAGCAGGCCCAGGAGCAGGTCGCTTAGGTTGGGTGAGGTCTCTCTGGGGATACTAGAGTAGCAGACATTATATTATTAATGCAGTGCTTTGACTCTGGTTCCAGAAATCTTGACCAAAACCATGGCAATTACATCTGCTGGAGGTTCCGTGTATTGATTAACATTTAAACGACAGCATTGATGTTCTTGGGAAATAGGTTGCTGACATCTTTTCTATATAGATTTTTGTCTCGTAATGAAACTATTCTCGAACTAGATGTCATTAGGGATGTCAGAATACGTATTGAAAAAATGTATAGGCATCCAGACAGATTCTTACCTGGGCAGCAGTGTTTTGTTCTTTTCATAGAACATCCTCAGGTCCTGGGGGCTGTTGGCCTGTAGTGAAATATGGTGTGCGAGAACGTCAGTCTCCTGCCATGGGACCATACTCACAGCCCGGTCCCTTGTGCCCAACGCTCTGTCTCCCCCACCTGGAAGGGCGGCTTGCCCACAAGGCACTGGTAAATGACCGTCCCGATGCTCCACAAGTCGGCTTTGGCATCGTAGTTCTGGGACATGATCACTTCTGGGGCCTGGGAAGAGCGGGGATGAGAAACAGGGGGTCAGGAGGCTTTCCTCCGAGGGAACGGCCCGTCTGGAGGGCACATTGTGCTGAGCGGGCTGCAGGAGGCCTGAGAGACGCCTGCCGCGGGCCCTCACTCACCATGTACATGGGGGACCCGCAGAGAGTGGCTGCCATCATGTTGCTCTGGAGATACCGTGCAAAGCCGAAGTCGGCTAGGTGAAAACAAACGCGCAGGTGAACTCTGCTCTGTCGTTAGCACCAACACATTATTACAGCCTGAGTCACGTCAGCGCAAAAACACTAAAACAAAAATCTACCTTAATGGACCTGTTGGGTTATTACGTGCAGATACCAATTATAGTACAGCGATATTAAATATGAATGGGTTCGAACGACTCCAGACTTAACTATTATTTCGGTCACTAAGAGAATGGCATTTTGTTTTCACGCCAACGGGGATTTACATGTGTTAATGCTGTGGTTACCTATTTTAATGCGGATCCCGTTGAGGCTGGACTTCTTGCGGCCCACGTAGGACAGCAGGATGTTCTGGGGCTTGAGGTCGCGGTGGATGATGCCTTTGCTATTGAGGATTCGCATGGCGGCGGCGATCTGCTGCAGGAATATCCGCAAGGTGTCCTCTTTCAGGGTGCCCTTGGCTGCGGGAGGACACGTACTCAGCCGCTGGTACTGCTCTCGGGACTCAGCATACCAAACTACACTACCCATAAAAACATACCAAACTACTCTACCCACGCTCCCTCCTATTGTTTGCTTGTTTGTTTGAACCGTTAACTAAAGTTGTAGTTTAATAGAACTAATTAATGAAATATTCTAGGCCCCATGAAGCTCAATAGAAACAATGGCATAACTTTATCTTTATACTGGCAAAAATACACATATCCAAAAATAATTTCTCCCCAAAACTTTCACACTGTTAACAGCTCACTAAAACCTTAACACCTAAGCATAACTCTTGATAATCCGGATTCACTTACATTACAAAAGTATGAGATTTAATTGGAGCTAAAAATGCAGGCTATATACTCTCAAACGTCCCGAAAGTTGAGCTCAGCTGAATCTATTCATACAAAACATTTAATCTTAGAGCATTTCTATCGGTGTAACTGTAATAGGTTTAATGTTGGTAATGAGTAAACTTCTAGCCCTGAAGAGGCCGCAGAGCAATTCAGTTCCTGGCCCCTGGCTACAATAAAGCTGAGAACTAATCCACTGAGCTGTTAAGGGGATTCTACTTTTGTTCCTGGGCGTAAATACTGCCATTACGAACACAATGGATCTCATCAGCACAGCTACTTAACACAGGCTCAACAGTCACACATTAGAAAAGAGTCAGGGGTGAAGTCGTGAATTACATTATGTGTGTGATTGAGCGTGTGAGTGTGTGATCGGCGTGCGCGCGTTGGTGCGTGAGCGTGGAAACCATGAACATTATGGCCTTTCTCTACCCCGCTGGACCACAGCAGGGCTGTGTGAATCCTTCACAATCGTCATCTGTAATATCATGTGACTAGCGTGCCAATGCACGTAGCGCACCATGAAAAAATTATGGTAACATGACCAGGGGCCAGAAAATGATAGGCATGCTGGGTAAACACAGCAAGTTCAAAAACTTTGCATTTCATGAACGTGTATTCTAAGTCAGCTATCAGTAACCATACAGTATTCAGATAAACACCTTAAATACAACTTAATTTGATGAGACTGGATATGAAACTAAGATGTTGGGGATAATTACATAGTAAAGAGATATTTTTTTTTAATGAGGGAAAGGGCCATTTGAAGAAAATGTGTAATAATTGATCACAGAAGATGTTTCAGTTCACTGCTGAACGGTACAATGCCTGCTCACAGTTAATCAAGGCCC
>JAOYSI010000003.1:1318711-1338419 GCA_025775065.1 Hiodon alosoides | reverse complement strand
TGCTGGCGGAGGGGGCAGGATTGGCTCCTTTGGGAGCCAAGTAGCGGTCGCCAATGCGTGGGCTGGGTTCACTTGTTCTCACAGAATGCCGGAGACCCATTCTGCAGCCGATGCTCTTGGTCACCACCCGGGAGAACAAACTGGACTTACGGATGCATTTCCCTGAATCTACGACAAAGATATAAACTGTGCATGCTCCGGACGGCTAGAAGCAGCCAGTTACTGCTGGTAAATGAAAGACAAGGCACACTCCTGAAGGAACTGTCTGGCAACGTAACACTTGAGCAAAGGCGTCATTATTCCCCAGCAGTGTTTTCAGTGGGTCCTTGAGAAGATCTCTTACTGAGAAAAACCTCCCCCATAACTGAATTTCCTCTCACAGTTTGTCACAGTCATCAGAACTCCCCCTCCTCTGTCCTCAGCCCTCTCCTGATTGGACGCATTTCCTCATACATCCTTCCCCTCCCCCTGCCTCATATTTACTCATAGGTTCAGGTTTCGATATGGCAGTGGGGCGTAGACTCAAGTTTCCTAGGTTGACGCACAGGAGCACTGCATCAGACAAGTTGGATTACATAAGAGGGTTGTTTTTATTTTGCCTCCTCTGCCCCTGTGGGGGAGTTGGGCGGGTTAGGAGAGGGCCTTTATGGAAAGTATCCAACGAGGACGAGTAACAGACACGTCACCAACACAACTACAAAACCCCTTGGGGGGGGCAACATTGGAGCAATCACTTATGTGATAGACTGCACTGCACTGTGTTTCTCACTGCCCACAGCAACTGGCCTCATTTACACAACATGTCCTGCAGTATCAAAGCCACCGTGAGCGTATTAAACTTCACACGCGTGCAGCCTTCCTATGGATAAACATCTACAGGAGCTGGACCATATGCCCTCTGAAAAAAATAAGCATGGGGTTTAATCGTCATTATTACTATTATTATTCCCGGTGACAGAAGGTCTCTATCCTAACTGTATCTATTAAATAACACACTTCCAAACTTTGTTTTTCACACCACATGACCTTAAGTACATTTCCAGGTAACAGACTGGTCTTTTACACCCCCCCGCCGCCTATCAGTTTAAGCACAGATGGATGGAATGGCAGCACTGTTATCACCACATCATCACACCAGAGTCACTAAAAACGTTTCGCAACAATATTTACTTTAGTCATCATATCCCCTGCCAAGGTTTAAACTAAGAGAGTGAGTGGGCAAAGACGGCAGCTATCCTCTGAGTATTGACAAAATCAACATGCAGAGAACAAAAACTCACCAGCTTTTAAAGGTACATTCTGCTTATAACCAATATATTCCCAATAAAATGACAGACTTCCGTCATATCTAGAGAAGGAACTTTGATATAATGAAAAAAGAAAAAAAGAAAACAGCGTCTGTGTCTGTGTTGAGCTATGTGTGAGCTAGACAGACTAAGCGAGGTATTTGTTTATTTATGATGTGTGGTCGTGATAGCTGTAACTAGCATGTTAGCGGTAACTAACCTCTTACATAAATATTTGCATTTAAGCTTCAACGGCCCTGCATCGAATCACCTGATGGTATTCTGCTGGGACAGCAGCGTTCAGCATTGGCAGAGTGCCAGCTGTTACAATCACAATACTATGTGACTAACCGAAAGAGTACTGGCTGTTCCTGACCAGTGCCAGCTGTCTCACGTGACTGGAATGACCTGCCTTCGACTTTCTTAGGCCTTCGGGAGTTCATTATAAACAAAACACCTGTGCGCCTCCTCCCTTTCCACAGTCACCCCGAGCAAGTGAGCAAACAAACAAACAAACAAACAAACAAACAAACAAACAAACAAACAAACACACACCGTGTTGCTGCATACGAGTGTGATTGGGTTATCTGTCATGTCTGGAATGCAGTAACGATGGACAACCTTAAACAGACTTTCTTTCGAGGAAACTGAGGGGTGGTGCCCTAATGCGATCCCCTTCCCCCCCCTTTCCTCCGCCTCTCGGCTCTGCATGGATGAGACAAAGCTGAACAAAACATACCACCAGAGGCCCCTCAGCTAGGACACACTGTTCTACTACAGGAAGTTCAGGTTTTGTTTTAGTGCAGCTGGAGGTGTCTGCATGCTGTTGCTTCAGACGCATGTGACTCCAAGCTTTGTAAACAAACAGTCCTCCACCCTCTCTGCGTTTTATTCCTCACTCACCGTTTCCCTCCCTGACTTCACTCCCTGTGCTAGCTCGGTTAGCCAATCAACCAGCACTGAATCATTCTGCATGGCGCCACAGAATCAGCAGAAGACGTGCTTCCTGCAAAACCCCCACATCTGAATCTTATAAAACATCGACTTCTGCCACTTCTGAACAAACGCGTTGCAGCTTAAATTACAGAGAGACTGTGCCATAGTCTAGCAGCCAGCAGAGAGATGTGATACACCCTCTTATTAAAACGTTCCTCAACACTGCAGGTGTCTGACAGCTCATTTGTCCCGGTGAATAAGAACCTGCACGGGAGCGAGTTGGTGCTTGCCGAGGGGCTGTAATTAAGCTGCCGTTGAGACGCCTCCCATCATAATCGATGCAGCGCCTATTAAGTAACCCAACTCGGTGAGTTGGAAGGTCGTGTTGGTAACATGCTCGGGCCTCAGTGGCAGGAAAAGGAAGAACCCAAAATAGATGACAGTGACGACCGTTTCAAAAGAGCTTTTTTTCTTTTCTTTCCGAGGTTTGATCCAAGCATACTCATTACATAGATCAGCCAATCAAAACTTGCAGCAATTAAAGCTGGCACAACCTGGATGTAATCAGTCATTCAAACCGACACCAGCTCTTGCATGACCTCAACGTGCCCTTTAAAGACTGAGCACACGCTGATTAAAACAACAGCAAAAAAAATAAAACACACACCTTCAGAAAAAAAAACAACCCTTCCCAGTTTGGTAATGACAGCTCAGTGTAAACATCTCCGCCTGGTCTAATTGGGCTCAGAGGGGAGCTCCATCATGAAGCTCCCATCAGGAAGTCCTATAGACGGGGTGGAGTGGGGGAAAAAGGTCATGTTTCCCCAGGCAGCACAGCACTCACCACAACTGCCGGGCCCCTCATCCATCATTGGCTGAGGCTGGCCGACCCTAATCTGTGTGGAAGTACAGATTTGTCTCGGGCATCACATGCTCTGCTCCACAGAACCTCACAGCAGTTTCCAATTAAATGTTATTTTTCTTTCCTCCCCGGTCTAACATGCGATCGCGTTTCCTCATTATGCTCAGATACGGCCTTTATCTCTGCAGGGCTAGGTACAAAAAAACATGTTGGTTTAATAGTCCCTTCAATCGCAAAACGACTGCAGATTAAAAAAATTATTATAATAATAATAATATCAGGACTCTTCCTACCCCAGACCATGTTACATTTCTAACCAGAAATTGTTTGCATTTGTTAGTTAACATCTCCCCACAGCGGCTGAGGTATCAAATCCCTTCCCTTTGTTAGCCTTCTTTTGAACGTTAACATTATTTTCATTATTTTATACCCTGGTATGGCCCAAGGTTCCCCTGTGTCCGCCAAAACAAGCCCCAACGTGCGCACTTGCAGGAAAGGTAAAGTTCGGTTTAATACAGGGGTTTCCCTTTCTTGAAGAAGGCCCCCCTGAGTACGGACAGCAGTGCACTTCCAACGGCCGTGCGCGAGAGGCCAGCAGGACCCCACGGTGGCTGGTTCCTCAGCAGCAAGTGTGGTCAGAAGACAAGCCATGTGCGCATCATGAGGACCGGCAGCGGTTGCACAAGCGCGTATTTCTGGCAGGCGTGCAGACCGAGTGACCCAGCATGTGCGTACCAGCGAAAAAAAGGCGGGCCTCTCGCGCGCGTTCTGCGGGGCGGCGCCGAACAAGCAAAACAAGCCCCAAGTCCTACAGCCGCGGCAGGGAGCACACTGAAAACAACAGAGGTCAACACACTGCGACATTGTTCCTCAGGCATGAAGTCTTGAACCAAAGCTGCAGTCCATAAACCGCTTTTGGGATTTATTGTTTCAAGCCCTGGGGTTGCCGGGCCAAATCCAACAGCTGCGGACCACGACGGGCATGGGGCAGAGATGTGAGGCAGCTTCCTGGCCTGCTGAGGCCGACGTCCTTAAAGAGACACGCATGGCCTTTACTGTGAGCATCTCAGGTGCACCGTAGGAATCTATTTTAAAGCATATGACGGTGACGAAACGGCGATCGGTACACCATCAAAATATACTGCGTTCTGATACAACGGATGGTGATACTGTGACAGTGTTTTGAGCAGAAAAGTGTCACGTGTAACAATTTAAAATGAAAACTTGCCTCCATCAGTTCCTTTACATCACTGGTATTATGCCTCAGCATTTACACGCAAGTAATGGAGGTCCAGAAGCTCATTGTGGGCAGCCCCAGGCTGCTACAGGGATTTTTACAAAGCCAAAGTAGTCCATTTGCAGAGGCTGCCCTCTGGCACAAGAAAACTGGGACAAGTGCAGCTTATTGTACAGAAACTCATGAATGCGACGACCATGTCAGTAATTGTGACTAATCATCACACACAAACACAGATTGTTTTAGTTTAACCAGTTAACAATCAATTACAGGTTAAAAGGGTAGCTCGTTTGATTTTCGTTCAGACCATTCTCAAAACCGGGAAGCATATCAGCCTGCATAACAGGTTTAATGCATTGTGGCAATAATACTGCAGTGTGTGGCTGGTTCAACGGGAGCCCAATGTAGGGCTGTTAGGTAAGACAGGAAGCTACTTCCAGCGTGGGCAGTGGTGAGTCTTCAGGTCAAGGGCCCTCATTTCCCAGGGAGATGAAAAAATGAGGCTTTTTTTCTATGCCACTCCTAAAGACCCATGCTAAATCCAAGGCACAATTACACCCACGCTCAGAGCTGGAGCGGTCTTTGGGAAACATTTCCCCTTTTTTGTTGCATTAAACTACTCTGCAGTCACCTGGCTTTCAAACCCAAGCAAAGAAAAAGACATTGAGCTTTGCATTCAGAGCGGGCTTTGGTTGCGTTACAAAGAACTAATCCCTTCCACTATTCTCCACATTGGAGAGGGCGAATGAGAAGATTGGAATGGACACCACAGTCAGAACAATGTGCACCGGGAGAAATAAAGGTAGACACGTTACAAGATCAGATGGGTGGGGCCTAGCTGTTAAGCACCGTTAACCCATTAATACATTTCAGCTGCTTTCTTTTATAAAATCAGACCCCATTCATTTTGGTGCACAAGTGCACCAAATCTTTAATGGAAACTACAGAAAGGTAGCTTTCAAATCACGCCTTACTTTTATAGAATAAATGCCTCTCCCAGTGAAATGTAAGATGTAAAAAATCGAAATGGCCTTCTCGCAGAGAAGCTAACTAGCTATGTTTCCTCGACACCTTCTGTGGCTTTTCTGAAGGGTCTCCAGGAAAATATTTCAATTCGATTTTAGTTTGTAGATTGCTACACTGGGGGACTGCACCTTCTCTGTGATATAATTTGTCCTTGCTATTCATAGATTGCAGTTACGTGACCTTGCATTGGCCACAAGTGAGTAGCCACGGTAGCTAGCGGATCGGATTGGATCGCATTTACGTCTGATTTGCTAACGTTGTGGTTTTTCTATTTGATTTTTTCCTGCTAGTGACAAGTGTAAAATGGCAACTGGTTTTCAAGGCTTTCTTTGAACAGGACATTATATCTTACTCAGGGCAAAACTATTCTGCCTAGGCTGCATACCTATAATTTGAGCCATTCAACAAAGGCAGCTAAAGTTCATCAGGATTCACTGAGGCACCCGTAATTAGTTATTAAAGTTTTATTTAAAGTTTACCTTAAAGTGACCTGGATCTGGTGGGTTTTAAGGTTTTATAATTAATTTAAAAAGTGGTGGTCTGCTGCAAAATGCGCTGCAAAACGGAGACTCTGGGGCGAAGACATTGTCAAGCCGGTTCACTGCCCAAACTGCACTCCCTGCCTGATCTGCTCCACCTTTCTCAATCCATCGTCACCTCACTTACGTAAAAACCTTACGTCCACTTACGTTAAAGAACCGGTCGTTTGCAGAGACTAAACGTTATCATCGGTAATGCTGTGGTAATTACAGCCGTTGATATTGTAACTTCTGAGGACCACTCAAAGTGTCCACACCCTCTGGACATTAGTCAGCACTGAATGCAGGGAATGTTCCATTTTTAAAGAACGGGAAAGATTAATGGTTGCACCTGCCATCAAACCCTTGCCTGTTTGTTACTCTAAATGTCCTCAGTGAACTCTCCAAACGAGTACCATTGTGTGAATTTGACAGAGCAACCCATTCAAAGATATCACTGACTGAAGGCAATGGCATCTTGTTTGTGAGACAGGGTCAGCTTAGTCAGCTTTGTGCTTTTCACACATGATAATAAACCCAAAGCAGTAACATGTCTACATGACCGAACTGAGGTTAGATTGCTGTTCACAGCAATCCTGTGATCAGTCACTGTAATACAGATGTTCTCTGCATCCACCCAACGACGCATAAGGTCACTTACTTGCACATCATAGAGAGCGACTATGTTCTCATGCTGAAGTTCCTATGCAGGAAAAAAACAAAATCACATCAGTAACGGAGTCATTATAATTTAAGTATTAATTAAAGAAGACATCATGAATATAATATTTAGTTCAAAACCACAATCTTTAAAAAAAGCGTCCTAGACGCTTCAGAACTTCACCTTCAGTATTTTGATCTCTTTGCCAAGCAGGATCTGAGACTTGGAGAGATTCTTCTTGTTAATGCTCTTGATGGCCACCTCCCAATCAGCCTTCTACAAAACAGAGGAAAGAAGAGAGTGATCAGGGTGACACACAACAGATCCTGTTCACATCTGACAAACCTTTATCCCAGAACACGTTGCCTCGTGGTGAACACTCTACTGGCCTCTGTTGCATGCATACGTGAGTGGTAGTGAGTGAGAGGGGGATAACCTTCAGCCAACAAATATACTTTGAGGGCACCATAACCATGTGGACTTGCAAATCCTCTAAATCAGAACATTTGTGACATGCCATTATCACACATGTAATAATATAGAAACAATGTTTTGCCCTGTAGATGATTAAATACTACTTAACGCATTACAATTGACCGTTTATAAAACATTTACAAGCACACGGAAGAAGAGAATTAGTTAATTCACTCCAGACCTGCGACTCGGGGGACTGTGTTTATAACAGGCTTGAACCTGCATGCTCCATACCTGGTATAACCTACTGACAAGAGACTCAATTGGCTCACCACGCTGCAGACCTGAGTCGCACAACTAAATCAAACAATAGACTCCAGATTGGTGATGTCGTTTTACCCACAGGACTTGTGTTAAGTTGCTTGTGTGCCCATAAACAAGGTCTCAACCTATAATGCAACAGCCATCCAATTTAAGAGTACATTTGTGGATTCCACAAACAGCAAAAAGTTGATAAATAGTTAACTAACATTAAATAAATTTAATTATGTAGATTTTTATTTAAAGGGTTTTATTAGGCTACAAATTAACACAAAAGCAGCACACAAGTGCGGCGAGCTCCATCTTATTTCACTTAAGGCATGTTTGTCCAGGCATGACCAAAGTACCAACAACAGGGCAATGAAATCACCCGTCAGCTGAACAGTGTTACAGTGAGAAGCAGAGGATTCTGTTTCCATCGAATTAAGCTAATTCCACGCTGTACGTGACCGAGAGACACGCCAGAGACTCTACCCTGTCATTCCATACACAGCCCACATTTTAACAGCGGCAAAAACCTAGCCATTCAGCAAAACAGAGGAGTGATGTCATAAAACTGGGAACGCTACACATTTCCACACCTTCTGCAATAACAGATAAGCGTGAGTGTGCTTCATATGTTTGACTATATCAGCAAAATACTTGAACACATCAACAAAATTCAAAGAACCAGGAGTCCCGAGCTTATAAAGATAATTAGGAATTGAACATATCCTTGTCTTGTTTTTCAAGGTATGCAAATCCGTTTAAGTCTAATGCCTCTTAGCTGTATAATAAAATGCATGCGCTATGGAAAGAGTCAAAACATTTCTAAATACCATTACAAAAGGTTTGTTTCTACTGTCCTTTGAAAATGATCACAGCTTGCATGAGCTGCTCTAACCCTGCCAGTGTCACCCCTGCTAAAGAGATGAAGCGATCAATCACTCCCGCAGAACCGCCAATCACATCCATCTATCTGAGCTAGAAATAATCCTATAAAAAAAAATAAAAAAACTGTCCTGCAGATGCATGGTTTATAAATACACGGTGTCACATGCCCTGCTGTTTTCCCAAGCTCGCTCAGGCCTGTGATTGACACACCGCCTCAATGTCATTCGAGTCTCGATTTATCAGCAGCTTCAGTCAGGTCGTTTATTCTTAAACCTATGAGAGAATATGAGGGTGGAAAAGGGACTTGATTTCATTAAATCGATAACTCCAACCTTTATATACGTGCAACACCCAAATAACACTGGCGATTTTATACACACGTTATTATGAATGTATGGCGATAGACAGGATACTACAAACGATGTTTTTCACAGCATTAAATGCCGGGTCAGGCCTTCACTACAGGCTTAACCCTAACCGGGAAAAGCACAATTCAATGGGTCCCTATAGGAGTTATTGGCTATCACATCTCTTCTCTATACAAACGTTCCCATTTTACATAATCTTAGATGGTTTGTATTTTCAAGTCATAGCGTTTAATGCGTGACGCAATTCGAAGCTGTAAGGACTTACAATAGTACAAAAAAAATAGTATCTAAAATAACTTCTAACGCAGCTAAAAAATAATTAATTTATGACAAGATTCGGCTAATTGGGTATGGGGAGCTCAACCTAACAGACTGGAAATAAATAGCAGGCATTAGTCGCCCATCGTCATCTTATCTATGTCAGCGAGCACAGTGCTCACTGCTGTGTTACGTTCAACGTTCAGTAGAACACATTCTACGGTGTTTGAGTCACAGCTTTATGAATGAATGTGTCCGAGTATTGCATCGTAATGCCTGTACATACATGCAGAATAATCCACATCAAGATCAATGCATGGTTTTATCACTCGATTAGGGGAGGCAATCGGTATTTTCGCCGTCGTCAAATTGTTGACTTAATTATCACTTAACCTTTCATTTTACCAATTTAAAAAGATGGCTACTGGCTCTTACCTATAATTGTCAAAAGCCAACTGTCCAGATACAATAAGTGAAAAGTGAATAATTTAATGAATTTTCAAACAACTTGTTATTAAGACAAGAGTGAACGGAATTAGAACATTAATAGTAATATAATATTTACCTTTCTGTGTCTTCCTTTGAATACCACAGCGAAAGCTCCATGACCCACAAGGTCTTTTCTGCTGTACTCAAAATCTCCAACCGTTTCCATTTTCGGTGTGCAGGTCAAATTATTGTAGTTAACTATTTTCTATTCTTTAATTCTCATTTAGAATAACTGGGTACATTATACCAATCATAGCTCATCGAGTCGCTGATACTGCTAGATATTAATTCCTTCGGTACTATTCAAATTTCGATAACTTTTTCGTTCCAACGGCTAATTTCATAAAAACGGTTCATGGTACAGTCTATATATTTTTAAATGATCCTATAAGAATAAAATGACAAATAACGCCAAAATAAAATAGCGGGTCGCTTGTCATTTGAAATCAGTAAGAGGGCAGACACATAATTGATAGCCAGGTCCCAAGACCGTGCATTATTTTTTTCATTTGCCTTATAAAATGATCTGCATACTGCAGCTAATACGCACGGCTATCAACAATGCCTCATGAAAACAAAGTCAGATCCTCCCGTGCCAGCTGTCATTTTATGTCCCAGATAGCTACTAAGCTTGCTACCTGGTAACCTTTTATTTATTTATTCAAGAAAGCAAGACACTCTCAAATTATCCAACTAGTTACATGATGTCAGATCTTCATACGGCACTCCTGTTTTGTTGATCTACCATGGTGACGTGATAACGACAGCACTGTCCATAACTGGGTAGCTAGTCGGCTAACCAGCTAAGAAAGTGGTAAGGGATCAGCGACCTCAGGTTTTCGGTTCGATTTCAACTACTAGCCACCTTTGTTCTTGATACGCACCCTATTTAGCATCAAAATTAGGGTAAATAAGCCCACTAAAATTACTTCACATACGGACCACTACGTAAATGGATACAAATAGATTCCTTGTCACAATGAAAAATTGCATTATTCACTGTCGTCATCTTCTCTTGTCGAAGGAAGGACTTGAACATCGAACAGTTATCTTCGGGGACGTTGTTGACAAAACGCCTATGTATTTTTTTAATCCAGAAAGGTTAATGTCTTCATAAGTAAATAATCGTACTCTCCTTAGTGGTAGCTCTTGGCTAGCGAACACATCAGTCCCTTGTTTTTCAAATGTCACAAAGAATAACCGACTTGGTTCACCAGTCCCTCCCCCCAAAACAAAGAAAACAAAGGGGGTCGATTTATTAACAGTTCAATTGAAAATAACTTCCTTTTATTCTAACGTATCACACAAGTTAAGTTTCATCTAATACTAACGTACCCATACACGCAATATACACAATAGCTATCAACTTTTACAGGCTGTTCCGCGTTATATATACCACCATACTAGAACTTCTCCTTCCGCCACGATAAATAGTTCGGTTATATCGTAAATTGTCCGCAATTCTTTTGCGGTGTAAAATTATGTTAACTATAATAAATCCTCGCTATTACACGAACAATATAGTCCGTACGTGATTTTGGGGGTATAATAATTGATGTTTTCAGTTCTAGGTAACGACAAAAGAAAGTGAGTCTTATTCTTTAAAAATTACGTAATGGATTTGTAATGAAAATCCATTGAAAAATACCGTAGTTACGCTGAAAAACTAACGTATCCTGTGCACAGGCACGTGAAATAAGGTGCTTCTGTGCTATTTCGCCCCATTTACCGACGTATATTAACATGGAATTATTTCGGCGTCTCACTGATTATATGACTACTTATACATCTTTTGTCAAAGATCTCTGGTAACCCAAACATCGTCTACAGAGCGCTCTGATTTAAATATAACTGAGGATTATGATTATTATTACATGTTTTGTTGTCGTACATGCATTTTTCGGCATGCATTCGTGTTCATATAAATACCTACATGAATGGCGAACGTTAATTGTACGATCACTGTCTTTAAAGTGCTTTGATTGTAAAACGTTTCCACCCAAGATAACAAGCCAATTTTCTGAACAGAAAATTATAACAAAATACCGTTTTTCTTAAAACTGAAAATATATATTTTTATTTACTAGCACAATGTGGTCTCCAGCCGGATATGGTATGAAGTTGATGGTATGATTTTTTCAGAAAAGTTTTTTCTTTGAATTATTATAAAATTATATAAATATATTAGCCAAATATGACAGGGCTCTACTTAAGAATAATTTATAAGGATGATGTAATTATTGTTAGTGTAAAAATCAGATATATTATAGAAATGTCAGGTGTTCACAGAAAAGGACATTATGTACTAATGTAAACGTTTGTTCCACTTAGTGTTCCATATTACATACCCAACAATACATCGGCCCCATCTGGCGGTAGTAAATGCACGCGGTCTAATTTCGTATTCTTTGCAAAAGCAGCAGGCGCCACTGTTTAGTAAGGCGATTTGACGTCCGGTTGAGTCTTTCAATTTGTCGGGGTAAAGTTATTGCAGCTTACTGTAAATCCATTGAGGGGATAAAAACATATTCGTGCATTATTGCAATAGCAGTCTTTAATGTTTTATACACACATTATTACCGTTTTTATTCACAGTAAAAATGTATCATCGTTTAATTTTAAATAATTATGCCGGCTGTGATTCTTGTCCGGCAAAATGGTAAATAACTAATGGGATCAAACAAGATTCACATCCATTCTAAGGCGTGACACAAAGTGTTACTTTTATAAAAGTGTACACTTTTAACAGAACGAATACCATTTTAAAAATACCTTGAGTATACCAGCGTCTTATGAAATCATCAAAAAATACTAAAAACTTCAATGAATGAAAGACTTTCATTAACCAATTACTGCAAGAAGAACCATTTCCCCATTTCATATATTGGAACAGTTATGTTTATGTTTTAAAATGTAATTTGTTTCGTCCTGTTTTGTTTATGTAATTTGGTTTTCATTGCGCCCTGGTCTCTTTGTATAAAGGTTAAAGATTGCCAGGACACCAACTGAAGCATGACTTAGGAGGCCCACCGCCTATTACGGATGACAGCTGCATTTAGACCGGAAAGAGTTTGAAGCAGACTGTCAAGATTAAAGTTCTACAGTTGTTTCACTTCTTTTGCTCTCGCTGCTTCATTCATAGATTATGTACCCGATTAGATTTCAAAACAACATCGGTTTTTTAATTGTTGTAATATCTTTGTCCCATTTCAATGGAATGCATGTCGTTGCGTTGGTAAAAACAACTGCAGAGACTGGTGTCAAGGAAGAAATAGCGCTAAGTTATTTTATTCAGTAACGATTCACAGCTCTCGAGGTTTAGCGCGTTTCGCTCAAAAACTGCATCCAGCTCACTCACCCACCAAAATCCAAGATTTTAACCACCATAACAGCAGATCTAGGAAAAGCATTAATGGTCAAATTAAATTGCTTGCGGTTACAGGGGAAATTATATATCAAAGTTAAGGCCATATAACAATATAGTCCCACTGCAATCTAAAAAATGTACAACAGACGATGTACCATTCACCATCCAATCCTTATAGAACATAGACTATTCAAACTAACTATATATATATATATTATTCAAAAGTTAACGTATAATAACAGTCTTCGTGATGAACTCAAATCATAGTCAGGTTCAACATCCGGGGTTCGTTTGAAAATGGTTCCTACTTACGTTTGCGTATCTTACGTTTCGTATCATTCCACGTCGATAACCAACTACAGCCAATGGAACCGCGCATGTGCTGTTTCTGAATATCAGTGAATTACGAACATCGTGCGTCTGACGATTTTTTCCGCCATTCTGCAGAAGTTGCTTTATAGAAGCGATCGTATTCAACGAAGAAACGTTCAGTGTAGACCGTCTGAGTTATGCTGTTGTGAGTGTGTAAAGAAGTATTTTAAGGAAAAACAGCTACCGTGAAACTGGAGGTAAGTTTATATCTGGTCGGGGAGCTTTGGTTAGCATATTTTCTGGCATGGTGAAGCTAACAATACAGTGTTAAAATCTTGGCCTATGCCGTTTTTATCCTATCCTTATTAAGTTAATTGTTCTTAATCTAGTAGTCAACATGGCTGAGGACTGATGGTCCACATTACATTTACGCCATACTTAATATTAATATAAATTTGTTTTTATCGCTGGAACTTAACGTAACGTTAGATTGTTGCATGTTTTAACTAGCTGGAGCGTGGGTCATTTGAAAACTTAAGTTATCAAAGATGGCTAGCTGTGTCCTTTAGCCAACAATACTCTCACGCGAAGATTCGCGAACTACCGCAGTAATCGTGATTTCTAAGCTTTCTTTTTGTTTGCAAGCTATATGTTTTGAGAAGCTTTACATCCCTACGTACACAATGTTTTGATGCTTCGGTGCAGTCATTTCAGTGACTTTCTCATTACTTAGTTTAGTTACATTACAATAGTTTAGTTTTTGTGCGTCCGTAATTAAAAACTAATAAATTGAGTATGAACGTAATGACGAAGATTGATTTATAACGGTTAATTTTGATAATTTGCTAGTTAGCTATGATGACGCATTTCGGGTTGCTGTATTTATTATAGGCGGATTGTGTTCTGTGTTACCGCATTTCTGCGGAAAATTGTTAAACAAAGTGGTCTTTCTACAGCTGGAACACGGTATGGCGGGTGCGTTCCCCTACAGAGGTGTACCTGGGGGCATTCCTGGAGGAATTCCCACTCCAGGCCAGATCCCGGACTATATGTCCGAAGAGAAACTGCAAGAAAAAGGTCAATAGGGAAGGCTGAGTAAATTGGCGAAAAGGTGTGAATTTTTACTGATGTCTTCGTACTAAACAATTTTCTCTCCTGTGTAGCTCGAAAATGGCAGCAACTGCAAGCCAAACGCTACTCGGAGAAACGAAAATTTGGTTTCGTGGATGCTCAGAAGGAGGATATGCCCCCTGAACATGTCCGTAAAATTATCAGAGACCATGGAGACATGACCAACAGGAAGTTTCGCCATGACAAGAGGGTCTATCTTGGGTAAAGCGATCTGACTATTTTATTCTACAGGTGTTTAGCTCTAGTAAGCACTTAAGTGGAAGTGTATTTTTTTAGTGTGGTCCTTAATATTGAATGTACGTCAGTCATGGTTGTGATTAGCGGGTTTTTTTGTGTGTGTGTGTGTGTGTGTTGGACCCAAAACTAATGGTGAATCCAGATTTCAGAAGTGCAAATGTACTTCAAACAAATCCTAGGATATGCTGGTAACAAAAGCGTTCTGCCTCCCTGGTGTTTCAGTGCCCTGAAGTACATGCCCCATGCAGTGCTGAAGTTGCTGGAGAACATGCCCATGCCCTGGGAGCAGATCCGTGATGTCCCTGTGCTCTATCACATCACCGGGGCCATCTCCTTTGTCAATGAGATCCCCTGGGTCATCGAGCCGGTCTACATCGCACAGTGGGGGTGAGGGCGAGAGGCAGTGGCATTCTTTTGTACATAGTCCTTTTGTGTATGGTGAGGCCTCTGGTTGAGTACCGTGGTGTTGGGTGACCTTGGCGTGACTGTCGGCGGGTTCGGGCTGACCGTTGGCTATGTTCTCGCTGTAATAGAGCCATGTGGATCATGATGCGGCGAGAGAAGAGGGACAGGCGTCACTTCAAGCGCATGAGGTTCCCGCCCTTTGACGATGAGGAGCCCCCGCTGGATTATGCTGACAACATTCTGGATGTGGAGCCGCTGGAGGCCATCCAGATGGAGCTGGACCCTGAGGAGGACTCGTCTGTGGTGGACTGGATGTATGAACACCAGCCGTTGAAGGACAACACAAAGTAGGTTTGCGCCAGGGGACCCATGTTGACATTTTCTTAATTTCTTGGCTCATTGAATGTCCCCGTCTATGCCCTTCGCAGGTATGTGAATGGAACCACGTACCGGCGGTGGCAGTTCACTCTGCCTATGATGTCCACCCTCTACCGTCTGGCTAACCAGCTGCTGACTGACCTGGTGGATTACAACTATTTCTACTTGTTTGACTTGAAGGCCTTCTTCACATCCAAGGCTCTTAACATGGCCATCCCAGGAGGGCCCAAGTTTGAGCCCCTTGTCCGAGACATAAACCTGCAGTAAGCAATCAACTCATGATTTCTGGTGGACCCTTTTCCATTACATTTGTGCACTCTTATAACCCCCCCTTTTTTTTTTAGGGATGAAGACTGGAATGAGTTCAATGACATAAACAAGATCATCATCAGGCAACCGATAAGGACGGAGTACAAGATTGCTTTCCCTTACTTGTACAACAACTTGCCCCACCATGTTCACCTGACCTGGTGAGCAAAGTGTCCATATGTTGGAGCAAATTGTCACTCAAAAGTTTACAGGAGGAGTTGTTGCTTACATGGAAAGTGCCTGACGCAAATAGTGTTCTTTTCATGGCAGGTACCATACACCCAATGTGGTGTTTATCAAGACCGAGGATCCTGATCTCCCAGCCTTCTACTTTGACCCCCTGATCAACCCTATCTCTCACAGACACTCAGTCAAGGTAAGCGTTCGGTCTGTTACAACCCTATAGTCATTATAAACAGACCAAGAATGATCCGTTTCAATCCCAAGATGTCTTAAATCCAAGCTATCACTTAAGATGTGCCTTTCTTGCCCCTCCATTTCAGAGCCAAGAGCCCCTGCCTGATGACGATGAGGAGTTTGAGCTGCCTGAGTATGTGGAGCCCTTCCTCAAGGACACGCCCCTTTACACTGACAACACAGCCAATGGCATTGCTTTGCTCTGGGCACCTCGCCCGTTTAACCTCCGATCAGGAAGAACCCGGCGGGCGATTGACATCCCGCTCATCAAGAACTGGTACGTACTGGAAAAGTGAGACAGTTTATAATGAGGTGTGATGGATCTGCTATGTAGACGATTTGTTTTACTTCTGTAAATTAATTTTTTTTGATACTACTAGGTATCGTGAACACTGCCCTGCTGGCCAGCCCGTGAAAGTGCGAGTCTCGTACCAGAAACTGCTCAAGTACTATGTGCTCAATGCCCTCAAACACAGACCCCCCAAAGCACAAAAGAAGAGGTGTGTGGCATCTGAGCCTTACTTAAGTGTCTGTTTTGATACTGAGTTTTTAACATGAATGCTTTGGAAAGAAAATGTGCGTAAATGGGAAGTTTGGCTTCAAATCATTGCTGCATTGTTGTCAAATTGGAGGAAGATGTACAAACAAAAATGTGATTGGCTGCACTTTTTCATTTCCCGACAGATACCTGTTCCGCTCCTTCAAAGCCACCAAATTCTTCCAGTCCACAAAGCTTGACTGGGTGGAAGTGGGACTCCAAGTGTGTAGACAGGGCTACAACATGCTCAACCTGCTCATCCACAGGAAGAACCTCAACTATCTCCATCTGGACTACAACTTCAACCTGAAGCCTGTCAAAACCCTCACCACAAAGGTAGAGATCCGTGCTCTGTTTAATCAAATGGGCCGACTCTCCCGAACCGTAACGGCTTCTATCGTTAGCCGTGCCGATGTAACTTACGGCGGGTGATCTGTTCTTTTTCAGGAACGTAAGAAATCCAGATTCGGGAATGCGTTCCATTTGTGTCGCGAGGTGCTCCGCCTGAGCAAGCTGGTGGTGGACAGCCATGTTCAGTACAGACTGGGAAACGTCGACGCCTTCCAGGTGGGCTGAGCTCTGACTTATTTTTTTGATCTGGGTTGGCCGAGCATTTGACCAATGCCGGCATCTTTTTCCCCCCCCAGTTCCCGTTCCTAACGATCTGTTCTCCCCACCCTCATTCTGTAGCTGTCGGATGGATTGCAGTACATCTTCGCTCACGTGGGGCAGCTGACGGGCATGTACAGGTACAAGTACAAGCTGATGCGACAGATCCGCATGTGCAAGGACCTGAAGCATCTCATCTACTACCGCTTCAACACCGTGAGTAGCCCTGGCACTGCCTCCCTGCTCATGATGCTGCATTGCTTGTGTTGGAGAGCCGGCTGTGAAGGTTACACTCGCTGAGTGTGTGTGCTTCAATGTCTTCAGGGGCCGGTGGGCAAGGGCCCTGGCTGTGGCTTCTGGGCTCCTGGCTGGAGGGTCTGGCTGTTCTTCATGAGAGGCATCACCCCTCTGCTGGAGAGATGGCTGGGAAATCTGCTGGCCAGGCAGTTTGAAGGTGACGCTTAATTTTACAACCGGAAATTAATAATGCAAGTCTGATAACTGCTTGGGATAATGTAAATTTTGAATGGAGATATTTTGAACACGGAAAAATCTATTCGTTTCTATTCGTTCTATTGTCAAACCGTTCATACCTAATGATATTTGCCTAATCTGCTGTTAAATTAAGAAGCGAGGATGTCAGCACTGATGTTTAACTGCGGTCTCTGTGCAGGTCGACACTCAAAGGGTGTCGCGAAGACTGTCACCAAGCAGCGTGTGGAGTCTCACTTCGACCTGGAGCTCCGAGCAGCTGTGATGCATGACATTCTCGACATGATGCCTGAAGGGATCAAGCAGAACAAGGCCCGGACCATCCTGCAGCACCTGAGTGAGTCCTGGAGGTGCTGGAAGGCCAACATTCCCTGGAAGGTAGGCATCAAGGGTGGTAGTTACTGCCTGCATCGTGCACCACAATACTGGAACATGAAGTGATTGATTCAGACGACTGCGTAAATTCTCTTTAGAATAAAAACCTTTTGTCCTTTGGCGTTTCCCTGTTTGTTATCCATGACCAGCATTAGATGTTGTAAATATTTTTAGTTCACTTGTCTTGTCGAATTAAATCTTAGGTTCCTGGACTCCCCACTCCTATTGAGAACATGATCCTTCGCTACGTGAAAGCCAAAGCTGATTGGTGGACGAACACGGCCCACTACAACCGCGAGCGAATCAGGCGCGGCGCCACCGTAGACAAGACCGTCTGCAAGAAGAACCTGGGGCGCCTGACTCGGCTGTACCTGAAGGCCGAGCAGGAGAGGCAGCACAACTACCTGAAGGTGAGCAGCGCGACACCACACACCTGTGTAAAATGTGGAGAGTCCGGACTTCTGAAAAGGGCTGACGCTGTGATCGGTTTTGTAAAGTGAGCTCTTGTAAATTTTTAGGACGGTCCGTACATCACAGCGGAAGAGGCGGTGGCCATCTACACCACGACTGTGCACTGGCTGGAGAGCCGTCGGTTCTCTCCCATTCCCTTCCCCCCGCTGTCCTACAAGCACGACACAAAGCTGCTCATTTTGGCTCTGGAGAGACTCAAGGAGGCGTACAGGTAACACGAGTCACGCGTCTACTGATGTGAGAACTGTAAACCGTAAGATGATAAAGTAACTTGCCCCACTGTGCTCTCTACTTGATTGACGTGTTGTTCAGGGCATTTCTGCTGTAACGAGCGTTTGTGTGTTTCAGTGTGAAGTCCAGGTTGAATCAGTCCCAGCGTGAGGAGTTGGGTCTGATCGAACAGGCCTACGACAATCCTCACGAGGCGCTGTCCAGGATCAAGCGTCACCTCCTCACCCAGAGAGCTTTCAAGGAGGTGCGCTTGGATACCACACGCCGCGGAAACGACCTCTTAACGCATTCGCGTGGTGTGTGTCTGTGTTCCTCGTTCGGAATTGATCTTTTCTCCTCCTCTTAGGTTGGTATTGAGTTTATGGACCTCTACAGTCACCTGGTGCCTGTCTACGATGTGGAGCCACTGGAGAAGATTACAGATGCCTACCTGGATCAGTACCTGTGGTACGAAGCTGACAAACGTAGGCTCTTTCCTCCCTGGATCAAGCCAGCTGACACAGAGCCTCCTCCGCTGCTGGTCTACAAGTGGTGCCAAGGTGAGACATTGGCTGAGAACAGTATTTTGGGGGGTGGTTATAAGATGGCTGGGTGACATCTTAAAGAGCAGATGAGAGACTTTTAGAGAATGTCTGTCCTGGTGTTGAAATACTAGTTATTGTAATTTTTGTTTGTGTACAAGATTTACTTAAACCTTCCCATCTGCCCCTTGTTCCAGGGATCAACAACCTGCAGGATGTGTGGGAGACCATGGAAGGGGAGTGCAACGTCATGCTGGAGTCGCGCTATGAGAAGATGTATGAGAAGATCGACTTGACGCTGCTCAACAGACTGTTGCGCCTCATCGTGGATCACAACATCGCTGACTACATGACGGCCAAGAACAACGTTGTCATCAACTACAAGGTGAATCATCTATGCTTACGTCTTGTTTTTTTCTGAAAGGTATATTAAACATTGAATTTGCTTAGTGAGTGACATTCTGCTGTTCAATATTTACTATAGGACTTTAATTTCCTTGGTGAATAAATATGCCCGGCCTGGTATCTTACAATGTGTATTAACTTTGTAACAAAATCCTATGACATGCATCCTTTAATTAGTTGGGATAGCTTAGCGCTGATCTTTGTGGGGGGGGGGGGCGGGGGGGCGGGGGGCGGCGCGGCGGGCCGCGGGGGGGGGCGCGG
>JAOYSI010000003.1:1299805-1310056 GCA_025775065.1 Hiodon alosoides | reverse complement strand
CACAACACAACACAACACAACACAACACAACACAACACAACACAACACAACACAACACAACACAACACAACACAACAACCAAAAGCAACGATTAATTGTTGCCCATGGTGTTACCCAAATTTTTGTGGGAAAAAAACTAAAGTTATGTAGAAGGATAATTCCACCGCTGCTCTGTCCGTTTCCTACTGAGACCCGGTCTACCTCACCTTCCGCCACTTTTCGTTGCCACCCTGCAGGGATTACGTTGCTAGGATGGGACTCGGGGTAATCCTGAATCTCACCCGGGAGCAAGACGACGCCCAACTGGCCCGCAGTGTGTCAGGCATTCTGGAGCACATGTTCAAGCATACAGAGGAGACGTCCGCCCAGCTCATCAGCAACGGGGCTTTGGACGTCCTGCTCTTCTGGTGCCGGGGCACCGACCCCACCGTGCTGCGCCACTGCGCCGTGGCCCTGGCCAACTGCGCCATGTACGGGGGCCACCGCTGCCAGCGGCTGATGATCGAGAAGCAGGCGGCCGAGTGGCTCTTCCCCCTGGCCTTCTCCAAGGAGGACGAGCTAATCCGCTTCCACGCCTGCCTGGCCGTGGCTGTGCTCGCCGCCAACCGGGAGCTGGAGAAGGAGGTGGTGGAGTCAGGCACGCTGGAGCTGGTGGAGCCGTTCGTGGCGTCCCTGGACCCGGACGAGTTCGCCCGCAGCCTGCTGGACAGCGCGGACAGCATGCAGGGCCACACTGCCGCTGACCTGCAGCAACTGCTGCCCCTGCTGGACGGAACGCGGGCGGAGGGCAAGTGCATCGCTGCCTTCTACCTGTGCGTGGAGTCCTGCATCAAGTCCCGCCAGCGAAACACCAAGGTCAAGCAGTGGGTGGGAACACGCCCCCATGTTTTACTGCGCACTTAGAGATCAAAACCGCCCGCCGGCGCGTTTTTTTTCTTTCTTTAAAACCTTCCCGTCTCTTCCCTTTTAGATATTTCAGGAGATTGGGGCGGTTCAGAGCCTGAAGCGCATTGTGATGTACTCCAGCAATGGCACCAGCTGCTCCCTCGCCAAGCGGGCGCTGGCCATGATGGGGGAGGAGGTGCCCAGGCGCATCCTGCCCTCCGTGCCCAACTGGAAGTGTTGCGAGGTGCAGACCTGGCTTCAGCAGATTGGCTTCAGCGCCTATAGTGAGCGATTCCAGGTGTGCGGCTCTGTGCCGAGATCTCACAAACACCTTCTACTCTGTTTTTAAAGAAATCCTGCTTCTGGGGACCTGTGTATGCTGGGTTTCTGCACCATTCTTGAATTATTAAATGGCTTATAAAGTTCATTTAGGGATTCGATATCCATTCGCCTGCTTTAAGTACTTTAAGTTCAAAAATAGACAGATATGTTTTTGCCAATGAAAAGAAACTACTGGCTCCTGCATCTCTGAAATACAAGATTAGATTGAATCCATTCTGTTTATTTTAATAAGTTAAATTTGGCCCAGAAAAACAGTATTAATTGAATCTTAAATTAATTCCGACTAACACAAAGGGTGGGACCAAATCAAAACTTTTGGAAACCTGCTAATCACACTTTACATTACAGTATTTAAAAGTGTATTCTTCTTTGTAAGTACCTAATGTATTCTGCTCTATGCTATTGAATACAGTTATGCAAAGTGCGATAAGTTGGGTTGCCAAAGTTTTGATTTGGTCCCAGCAAAGTTACGTTGTTGTCTGGGTATTCTCGCACAATACTGCATTTCTCAATACTAGTCTCTGTAACTCCCAGGAGCTGCAGGTGGATGGAGACCTGCTCCTCAACATCACTGATGTGGACCTGCATCTTGACCTGGGCATGTCCACAGGTCTTGCTCGCAAGAGGTCAGTGCAGAGCAGGGCCTGGCTTTGGCTCAGGCAAAGTAAGGTCCTAGCTGCTAAAACGGTGGTCTCATTTGAGATTTAATTAATTTAATACGGTTAACAAACAGTACGTTTGCCCTGGATGAGTACTATGAAAATAATGTGGAGGATTTCCTGTACATATTGCTTACCCTTAACTACCTACCACGGGGACTCAGGGACCGCAACTATGTAATAACATCTTTTAAGATCGCCCTGCTGAAAATGAGAATTGAAGAGGGAGTAACGGTTACCAACATCGAACTTGCGTGACCTCCAGGTTCATCAGAGATCTCCGTGTGCTGAAGACCTACGCCAACTACTCGACATGTGACCCCAATAACCTGGCAGACTGGCTGGCTGGAGTGGACCCGTGCCTGCGCCAGTACACCTACGGCATGGTTCAGTCGGGGGTGGACCGCAAGAACCTGCTCCAGATCACAGACCAGCTACTCCAGTCCGACTGCCATGTGGAGAACGGAATCCACCGGGCCAAGATCCTGGCTGCGGTCCGGCGTCCCTCCCAGCCCTGCCTCACTGACTCCCAGCCGGAAGGGCCGGATGTCTTTATCAGCTACCGACGCACCACGGGCTCTCAGCTAGCTAGGTGAGGACAGGCAGAGAAGGAAGCTGGGGTGGCGCTGATATGTGGCCAATCCCTTTCAGCTGATCAATGCGGTTTGCATGTTTTGATGCTTTCGGCGCCCGCGCTAATGCAAAAAATAACTTGGGGGGGGGGGGGAAATAAGCTGCCAGTTACAAAATTTACATTTAACATTTATTTGTGCAGTTTATGCTCTTATACTGACACTCTGCCATACTGCCTCAGCTCATCAGTGAAGAACTAGGAAAGGGAAAGGGGTGTGCCTGGGATGCCAGCCACAATAGGCTGCAAGTAGAGAGCTAGGGTAACACATGGGCAGCTTGGGAAGCAGCTGTATTTGGTATGATAACCCTGTAAATGTAGTGGTCTCACGTTCAAGGATGCCGGACACTAGTGAGTTGCAGCATTTTAAGTTAGGCTTTAGACCAGGATTATTGTCGAATATTTGCGTACACAATACACATTTGCACATAAAACGTGTTGTTAAATGATACTGGAATTGAATGGATTTAGTGAATTTACATTTTTTCACTCGGCCTGGTATGACTAGACTGAGCAACTTAAGGAAAAACTATAACAGAACTTTCTCCTGCCTGTAGTCTGCTTAAAGTACATCTGCAGGTGCGTGGGTTCAGTGTGTTCATTGACGTGGAGAAACTAGAGGCTGGCAAATTCGAGGAGAAGCTTATCCAGAGTGTTAAACGAGCGCGGAACTTCATCCTGGTGCTGTCGGCCAACGCTCTGGACAAATGTATGGGTGACGAGGGCATGAAGGACTGGGTGCATAAGGTGAGACCTGGGTCACCGACCTCAGAGCCATTCCCATGTAGTGTCACGTTCTGATGTCAGCACGGACAGCGTGCGTTGTGTTGTTATAATGAATTTACCTCCCCTGTAGGAGATTGTCACTGCCTTGAATGGCAAGAAGAACATCGTTCCTGTCACTGATAACTTTTTGTGGCCTGATCCCAACTCTCTGCCTGCTGACATGAAAGCAATCCTCAACTTTAATGGCATTAAGTGAGTAAAGCCGGCACTAAAATCTGATAAAGTGTGGAAAACATGTTCTCTTCTTTTAATTTGACATTAAACACCTGTGCCTCTTGTCGTGGTAGATGGTCTCATGAATATCAGGAGGCAACCATTGAAAAGATCCTGCGTTTCCTGAAGGGATGTTCTGACCAGGACCAACCGGACTGCCCAGAAAGTCTTGAGAAGCCACAGGGTTCACAGCAGGTGTAAGGCCTTGAGCCTGGAAGGGCTCTGACCCGGCCCAGAGACGTTGCGTTTCTTGGCCTCTCCTGCTGATCCTGCCCACGTAGAGCAAACCCCCCCACCCCCCCACCCAGCCCCTGCAGCTGATAGGTCTTTCCAGTGCACGTTACTGGTATGCACACACCAAATGGCATGTAAGAAGGGCCCCTTCTTTTGAGAGGTTGTGACAAACATGTAAAACGTGTGAACGAGGAAGTGAAGTGGCCGTTTTAGAAGTAGAAATGAGACCTGAAAGTCATGCATATTATTGCTTAACCTGTTTCCACGGAGAGCTCAGTTTTGTGTAGAAAAACTGACACTCAGGAATTGAAAAGTAGTTCAAGACCGGTTCCAATATTGCCTTTATATTACTCAACTCAAATTTTGTGACATTTTATCCTGGCCGTATATTGCAAATTAATCATCCAAATAATTTTTTGCGCATTTAAAGGTCATCTTAGTGCTAAGCTGTAGTTTTAGAAAGTGTTGCTGTTAAAAATGTGTGGACATACTTGTTTGGGTATTTATATTTATTTTCTACTGGTGCATGGGCATTCACAATGCCCCAGTCCTTGTTTAATGCATGAGAAATAAGGCTTTACAAGCGGAAGGTTTATAAATTTATGAACAAGACTCGGGGTGTCAAACTCATAATTACTCGCAATTGTGAGGCAGCTCGAAAACCAGCAGGTCTGTAGTTTGACCTTCCTGTTTTAGGTCAAACTAAGTAAGTGTCTTATGGGAAATGTATTGAATGAGCCCAATCACTGTCCTACAGGATTTGTGTACGGGCTGCACGGATTGATCACATGTCTCTCGGCTGTCTGACAACAACCACCGGATAACAGAATAAACTAAATATGGATTTAGCTATGAAAAATGCAGTAGTCTATGGCGTATGTAGGTTTATACAGGGGCTGTCAGAAGTATCATCCCCCTTGGACTTGGAATCAAAATGGACTGTTTGGACTCCCAAAAATCCACACAAAAAATAAAACGTATGGTCCAAGGTCCAAAAACTTCGAAATTATTTACAAATATAAAACGTATAATAATTGATTGCGCAATTATTCACCCCCTCTTATTCATAATTAAAACCATTTTGATTTCCATGTTCTGACATTGCGTAATTTGGAATCGAGGCCCAAGAGTGGTGAATACTTTAGATAGCCACTGTAAATCTGGGTGTTGGAAGTTCAGACCTCTGCTGGTATGACAATGTGGTTAGAGAAGAGGGTTATGAGAACAATGCTTCTACAGCTGAGAAATGACATTCGTAGAAGTGAAACGCAGTCATTCATAATCTCCCTATAACAAGCCGTTCTCTGCAGTTAGAGAACTTGTCATGGAGTAAAGCGGATTTCCAACAGTATTGAAATGCCCTTCTCTTTAAACGGTGAGCTTGTTAAATAACCGTTTAAAAACAGAGGAGTTTAAATAAGTCCTGGGAAACTCAGTTAAGGGATTTAGTAGTATATTGAACCTAGTGAACACTGTGACCACCTTGTTATTAACCAGTGCTATCAGTTGTTAGTATGGTGGTAGTGTTTTCAAAAATTTTAACACGATTTTTAGTATAGAACAATATACATACATAGTATACTAACTTAACGTGCAAGCATTTGCTCATCAGTTCAGATTCAGGTAAAACAAAGTATTGCTAAATGGCCCAGATTGCAGTAAAATGGTTTCAGTTCATTAGAATATATCCGCCCGTAAAATCCACTATTCAGCAGAATAGCAGGAGTCTCTGTAAGTGGCTAGTTGCACCTCAGGTACGAAGTTGTGGCTTTTGCCACCCTTGGTTGTGTGTTCACTGTTATGCGATTGATGTATCTTTTACTGTATCCTTCCTGTTGCCTTAAAATATGGTATATTAGCATAGAGTATGTGGAGCGTTCATTCCTTTAAATCGAGGAGCTCAGGCCAGGACAGCGGACCCATAAAATGCAATAAAATTATCACTCCTCAAAAGTATAATTGTATTTTTTTTTTGCCTCCCACAAGTTCTTTGACAAGCTGTTACCAGGATTGCAGATGTTTTTTAAACTCTTATGACGTTAGAATAGCCATTTTGTTGTTTCCGGTCAGACAGCACAAAAAAGGGACCAGACAAGAAATATGTAGCCTCAGATTCCCTCTCCTCCGAGTGCTGCGTATGTTTCATGAGAACCTGGGACCATCTGGCCCTGTCTGGCCCCACTCTACACATCTGTCTCAATAAGGGCTAGCCTCAGTTAGCCAGGGCCTTAACCTTGTGTTCTCCTGACACACATCATCTGAGCTCTGTAGGGACCTGAGACCCGAGGCTGTACTGTAGCGACAGTGAACTATGTAACTCTATAATCCCTCGTTGCTAAAACAGGCCAAATGTTCTGGCCCCGATCTGGTCAACAGAGAAAAGCAACGAGCTATCTGCTTACATGTTACAAATTGTAAATGATTAATTCTAGAGAGAAAAAAATCTCAAACAGACTCACTCTGTTCTTAGTGTGCGACTGTTACTTATTGACTACGACTGAAAAATATTACTCCAAATGAATAATCATTTAGAAACTGGCCACATTTATTTTTTTTAAACTCTTTAAGGTTGTTAATAAAGGTTGTGGAGTAGTCTGTTCACACAAAATAATTCCAACCCCTCCCCCATTAAAAGATTACTTTAATATTATATACTTTAATATTACTAACATGTTCCTTTTCAAGCAGGAAGTGAACACATTGCCTACGGACATACTATCCTGCAGTGTGACACGGCTGCTGTCATGCAGTGTCTTAGGGGAACCATCGGACCGGTACACGCTGACAGATCACAAAGAACAGGGAAAGCTCAGGCATTGGGATGCACTTGGTGGTGCATCCTTTTCCAGGGGGCTTTTCAGGGGGCCTGCTGGGCACTTAGTGATGAAGTTCTCCCTCTGAAATCTGCACGTGTTTTAAGTTTAACTGGGTAAAAAAGAAGAGACGCGGTTTTCCCAGCATAGAGAACACCTGCGTTACGGCTGTGCTTCTGGAGAAGTCTGTGAGCCCTCCCCGTGGCACAGATAAGCGAGTCTCCAGCTGCCTTTTTCCTCCACAATCAGCAGTATTTCGGACCAGCTGGGGAAAAACGCTCACCGTGAGGTCAGCTCCTGGCGCCTGGAGGACTGCTTATCTTGTGACAAAGTTGCCGTCAGGATGTTTCTGAGATGTTGCTGCAGTCCATTTTCCGTTCTCGCCACCAGAGGGCCCTGCACAGACAAAGACAAGTATAGGAGACCTGTGCAAAACAACAGTACACATGGAAACTCGCCCTCTCAGTCTGACTTCTACTGCTGGTCTAAACTGCAGTTCTATCAAGTCATATATATGTCATATACTTAGAGAAAAAAAAAAAAAAACTTCTGAAACCATTCGTCGTAGTTTGAGATCATTCACATTATCTAAAATGGCATCTATTAGGAATCCTCCTTAAAGTGTTACAGCTTTAAATCAGAACGAGTTGAATCCACATCAGCCTTAAGGACTGCGACAGAAAACAGAAACAGAAAGTTTCTTCTGGCCAGGAGACGTGAGCAGGTCTTACCCAATGATTGCAGCCGGGATGAGGAGGAGGATGGCAGCAAACAGAAAAGGAAATCCCTTCAGGATGTGCAGGGTGACCGGATAGAGGGAGTTAAAGACTCCACTGGAAACCAGTGAGCACAGCCCCTCCACACACGCCACCGACGCAAAAAGAGCACCTGAGAGGGACGGGGTGGACGTTTACACAGCGGGCCCACAAATGCACGCATGCATTCCCGGTGACGGACTTCAACACAAGGTGGCGCGCTTTGCTCTCGACCCGGCTCTCACTTGCCTTGTTCTGATGCGTCCACCAGCTTCGACAGCTTCGAGCGCAGCACAGGAGTGGACGCCATGAAGAGAAGGCACAGTCCGTAACCTAGGGAAGACAGGGGTGGTGAACAGAACCTGTAAGCCGAGGCTGATCGCTCACATTCAGGTTCTACCTGGAGACTACATCCAGGCACACAGCAGGCACACAAGAAACAGGGTCCAATTAAAACAATGCAGATAAAAGCAGAGTCGGGGAAAACCATGCTTTAGAGTGGTTCTGTTAAATGCATGCTTTAGAATATACTTCTGGATATTATATCCACTAGATAGCAGTGTGGAACAGAGCAGGAGACAGAGAAGGGTAGGGCTGTGATGGACTTCAGCCTGATTGAAGAGACTAGGCCCTCAACCTTTATCCTGTTACGTGGTCTTAGTGGTGGAAGCATAAACATAGCTGTAAGTTTCAAGGCTTTTATATGGCTTGCTGGAGCACGTGGCTGGTGGGATGATCTGTGAGGTACGAACTGTACGCTGGACCACACACGAGCTATAGTGAGAATGTGTCTGTTCAGCTTTTGTTTTAAACATAACCATTTATATTGTGGCAGTAAAAGAGGCACTATATTCAGTACTAAAAAAAGAATCAATAAAATTTGCCATTTAAATTCTTGCACATTTTTAAAAATCAATAATCAAATATAAGATTTTTCTTAAGAACTTTAAAGGGGTGGATTCCATAGGGGAAAATATTATTCCTTACAACCTACGTAATTATTAAAATCTAAAATAGTTAGAATACAGAGTCCAGAGAATACAGGACGTACGCGCTTTCGGTCCGGTACTCTTTACCTGTGAACATTAGCGCGGTGGTGTTGGCCACTGAGATGACCACCAGGCCGGAGATGCTGGAGACCAGCCCCACAATGGCCACCAGGGAGTCTTCCAGACATCGCTGCATGGCCCGGAGGCCCAGCAGGCTGCTCAGGTAGGCCATGTTCTGGGCCGCCAACCCGAAGCCGATCAGATCTGGGCCCCAGCAAAGAGGCGGGGTCAGCTCGTAGAGCACGTACAGGTCCCGGCTCCCAAAGTGCACCGTTACCACCAGGAAGAAGCACAGCGAGTAGAGGCAGAGCTTGGCCCGGCGGTCGCCCTTCCCGCGCGCGCTGTACAGGTGGTACACGGCGCGGTGGTGCTCGCGGGTGAGGAGCCTGGCCCCTGGGTCCGGAGTCACAGACTCCGGCACAAACAGGTACGCATACAGGGCTGCTGCCAGGTTACTGGCCAGGGCGAGCCAGAAGGGGTTGATGTATCTGAGGAGAAAACGCAGGAATATGTACAGTGGCTTGAGGTGTGTATTAGCCCTGCAACATACGGCTTCTGATATATAAATATTTAATGCTAGTTAATGGCTAGCATTAAACGGCTTCAACAGGATTTTTCGAGCCGGCTTTTTGCTGTAGCTGTATCGGCGCACAGCTTGTCAACATATGGGAAATAATGGAGATACCCTTGTGCCTGGCGCCACTGCCCTCCGATGATGCTAGCCAACATGCCTGCCAGGCCCAGGCAGGCCTCTAGCACTGCCACACGGAAGGTGCGGGAGCCCCTGTCGGTGACGTCGGCCACGTAGGCGAAACAGCCGGCCAGGATGGCGTTGAAGTCCCCGGTGATGCCGCTGAGCAGTCTCCCCAGGAGGAACCAGGCCACAGGCAGCCGCAGGTACATCACCAGCAGGTAGACGGCCGCCTGCAGGGCCAGGCCCAGGCTGGGGATGATCAGCACTGGTCGCCTGCCAACGCGGTCGCTCCAGGAGCCCAGCAGCGTCACCACAAACAGCCCCACTGCAAAGCCACCTAGATTAATGTACATATTCCAGTGGGCTGTCAGAGTCTCAGCTTCCTGGGGGGAGACATGTGATGGAGTAAAGATGCATTAGAGTTTTGGAGTAAATTAAAAAAAAAATAAAATAAACTTTTCTTAAAAAGCATGACTACAGTAACCACACAAACTGTAATTACTGCCAATGTACAGAACAGAAAACTATTAAATCACTTGGTTCGGTGTCATGTGGGTGCCTCCTAAGTGAAAAGTGCAAAAATGTTACCTTTTGTAGCGCATCGGGAGGCCCGGTGGAGTTGTCACATCCACGAGCTTTAGTTCCGTTGTAGCCGACATCGGCGGTTATGCGATCCCATAGATACTGCGTATAAAGTGGAGTCTGTAGGGCAAGGGAGAACATGGACAGGAAAAGCACGGGCTCAACTGTTACTTTAAGTGGACACGAGAAAGGCGGACTTCTGTAGCGGGGACCGATACACGGGTTTCCCCCCGAGGTTGGATAAACGCAATCCAAACTCGAAATATCGTCTGCAGAAGACGGATCCTCTGGGAGAATCGCCCGTGTGTCCGAGTCCTCCATTGCCAGATTGTTTTGTTAAACCGCAGACCGACCGAGTTCAAATGTGCAGAATAGACGCACTGAGATTTCGTAAGTTCGAGCTCGTATAACAAGTTTAACTTTTAACAAGCATTACGCACTTTGACTCCATTCACATACGACCAAGTCTGCTGAGCACTTTTACAATGAAGCCTGATTAAAATAGTTTATTAAAGTAGTCTGATTAAAGTAGTCTCGCAAATCACAACGGATAATATTAAAGTGAGATAAATCGATTTGTAAATTGACTCAACGTAGTCGGCTACGTC
>JAOYSI010000003.1:1201168-1212617 GCA_025775065.1 Hiodon alosoides | reverse complement strand
TACCCCGACCGTCAGCGTTGCGCGAGCTCAAAGTCCCTGGCTAAGCCCCGGCCGCTAAGCTACATGAGTTTGCAGTAGAGACCCACCTGTATCCCTGCTGTCTGATTGTTTTGAGTGTCTAATAATTACATTTGTTTCGCTAAAGTGTTCCTCTGTTGTGTGTGTGTTTGATAGCCGTGTTATAGCACCTTTGGTAAGGCTGTTTGTGTCTCAATGTGGGTTGGCTGTCATAGCAACTTACGTAAGGCTGTTTGTGCCTTTGTGTGCCTTTGTGTGTGTTGGCTGTCATAGCAACTTAGGTAAGGCTGTTGGTGTCTTCGCGTATGTACGTGTCGTAGCAACCTAGGTAAAGCTGTTCGTGTCTTTGTGTGTGTTGGCTGTCATAGCACCTTGTGTATGTTGATATATAATCCGTATGTAAATAAATGTGGCACACAAAAAGATTTTGGCACCTCGTCTGTGAACACGTGCATTGTAAAGGACAAGGCTGTGACAAGCTGAACCCTCTCACTTAGGGGGGCCTGACGGGATCCCTTGGGTTGACTGGAACTTGATCGGGAGCGCGTGGGGGCATGTGTTTGTGTTTCCGTTCCCCTTTGCAACGCCTCCCGGCAGACTAGCAGGTCGAGATGAAGCAGCACGCACACACACACACACACACACACGCACACACGCACACACGCACACACACACACACACACACACACACACACACACAACCGCACTCATACACACACACACACAACTGCACTCATACACACACACACATGCACAGACACACACACACACACACACACACACACACACTGTGAAAGCACTGCTGCTACTTCTAGTGCTAACAGTGCTACTAGTGTTAAGATTAAGGTGGATGAGAATTGACAGCAGCATAATACCTATGTGTCACGTGTGAGAATACCTGTTGATTTAAGCCTAGTGTCCGTGTCGCTGTGATTGGCTCTTGGCCTTAAAGGACAAAGCTGCACAAGAGAAAGAACTGGCCTTCGTCCTTGGCAACACAAGCATTTTCCTCGGCTTCAAGAACGCCGTCCTCGCCGTCAGAAAAGCCGTCCTCGGAGTTACGAGCACCGTCCTCGCCATCACAACCGCTGTCCTCGCCATCACAACCGCTGTCCTCGCCATCACAACCGCTGTCCTCACCTTTACAACCGCCGTCCTCGCCTTTACAACCGCCGTCCTCGCCTTCACGAGCACCGTCCTGGGTCGTCGTTTCCGTCACTCAGGCACCATGCCGCGCTCCCCGCCCTTTGGCGACTCAGGAGAACGCTGCGGTTCCCTCCTGTCCTTTCAGAGAGAGGGTTGTTTTCCTGTCCGCGGCCTGACACACGTCTTTGGGGGGGGGGTAGAAGGTCAGGCTGACTGCCCCGATCCCTCCACCACGCTCCCGCCTGCTCTAATAGAAGGCTGAAGAGATGTCATTAAGGAACTGAGTGGCATATCCACCGTGGGCAGAGAGTGCTGGTAATGGATGCTGTGACCAGTAATTAGGGTACAGTCCTGTGGTAAAATGTCGAGACTTTGGGAAACCGATTTGTGAAATAATTAGTCTCCAGCAGTTTATTGATGGCACTCTCATGGTTTTCAATGCCTTCCTCTGGCCCCTCAGCCCACATTACCAACCCTCTGGGTCTCCCCAAACAGTCATCCTGTCTAATTAATTGAAATTAGGGCAGATCAAATGCATTTCAACTTTCTCATATTAAAAATGACCTGGGGGAATGAATTTCCAATTTAGAACTTGGGATTTCTGTCTTGTTAAATGGTGTTAAACGATGATCTTAATATGCACGTAGTGATAATGCAATGAAATAATGACTGTAAATCGGTGGGGAATCTGAGAGGCATTGTTCTTATTGGCATGTTGATTGGTCTGAGTTCAGAGGCGTTTTGTTCCTGTGTCGTTAAAAGGGCCTTTATTGGTCTGCCTGTGACCTCTCTCACCTCCCTCACTGAGTCGCTGACGTCGGGGCTGACCATCTCGCCGCTTGCGCTACGAGCCTCCTGTCCGGCGCTCTGCAGCTAAAACACCGCATCCCAGAGAGTCTCTTTGGTTTTTCACATTTCCTCACCTGCGCCGCGCGGCCCATCAGGGTGACGTTTCCTGCTGTGTAGACAAGGCCGTCGCCCTAACGGGATGCATCCTGATAGCCTCTGCTCATTTGTTTTATAAGCCATTGGCCCTTTAAAGTGTCACCAGGACGCCCCTTAGCATTTACGGCCCCTGTGTTTAATGTACGAGGTGATTGCACAAAGGGATGCGTGTCGTATGTTGATTCGTGTGTTTGTGTGTGTGAAGGGGAGAGAGAGCGGGTGGGTTGGGTCGCATTTTACATAGCAGCGCTATATTTTACTAGGAGCTCAATCAGACCCCAGACTGCAGTGATAAACTACAAGTTATGAGCTGTCAGAATAGCCTGGTCACAATGTTCAATACTCTCTCTCTCTCTCTCTCTCTATTTCCCTCTCTCTCTCTCTCTCTCTGTCCTAGCCCCTCATATCTACAAACAGTACTGGGGATGAATTCTCAGTTTATTGCTACCGTTGGCTGTAAAGTTTTTATTTTTTAATTATTATATATTGTTTTACATTTCTTGTCTTTTCCCTGCACTCAAGCCCATAATACCTCATATATTTAAGTACCACATACGGTTTTGACTCTAGACTTTTGCCATTTAGGAACGTTAGGAACAAATATAATGTGTTTATATATACATCAGTCAATTTAACTCCATCCTTTCCATTTATTGACTGACACTGTGGGCATGATTGATGTAGGACCTGTTTTTTTTTTTCCCCATTCGGGGAGTGACAAGTTTCAAGGGCGACTCCTGCCCGAGATCTGGATGGACGGACGGATGGACGGGGGGTGACAATGGGGTGTGGAGGTCAGGAGTAAGCCAACTTCGGGGAAGATCACAGCACACATCTTCAACAAGTCAATCCCCCCCCCCCCGCTAAGAGACCTTATTGGCGTCTACTTCTGTATCAACATCACGGTGTGACCCTGGGCGTCCGGCTGGAGAAGGGCTGGCAGATTGAATAACAAAGGGCCCGCGTTACGCTTGTCACAGTGCGCCCGGGCGTGCAGTCCAGGGGCCTCCACCCAGCCCCCCGGGGGCCCGCGGGGGGCGTCAGTGTTTGGCCCTTGCGCGGTACCCACCACAGGAGCGGGATTAACCCCACAGCGGCACAATAGACACACATGTTCCCGTGGCAGTGGCCGGCCCATTCAGAACGCCGTTACTTACACCCTAATAAGGATTAGGCTTAATGAACTGGAAGGAGTTAACAATAATGAAGAAGTCCTTAAGCAGGCACTAATTCCATTTTGTGTTGTGGCCCCTTTCTTTCCCTTTCCCTCTATTTGAACACAAGGTGTAATCCTCTTGAATATCAAAGGTGGTTAGAGAGTATGAGTTTAGACTTCTTACTCCTGGTCCCGGGCAGATTAACTCCCCAAATGAATGTTTCTGAAGATGACGAGCCCATCTGCTCTTCCTCACCATAGAACCCCCACCCACACACACACACACACACACACACACACACACACACACACACGCTTTTTCTTTCACTGGCTGTCCGCTGATCCCTGCTCTCTCCATCTAGATCCCTGTTTTGTGTTTATTTGTTATTTATTTTTTATTTAGAATCCTGCCTTGGTTATCCACCTTTTTTTTTATATTACATATGATTTCATCTTTACCTTTTCATCAGAGCTGGAAATCAATTGGGAGAGTTTTTTAGAATTAAACTCAGGGAGTGTTTTTTGCAGAATGTGCAGAGCCCAGTCTAGGCAACTAAACAAATGCTTGTGATTTCAATCGTTGCACTTTCTCTGGCTGAAATGATGTGGGGTTGTTTTATATATTGGGAAAGATTAGTATTGAGTTCAACAATTGATAAATTATGTATTAGAATTCCGAATAGCTGTTATTTTTGTGTATTTTTCTTATTATTTCAGTGCAAATGATCAAACCCTGATGCTGTTAGTCATTTTCTTTGAACACAGTAGCATATCATATGACTATGCTGGAAATATCTGCCCAATGACGAAATAAAAAAATAAAAAACTCTTTTAAATTGCCGCTATTTAATGACATTACGGTTACAAACGCATCATTCTGAATTTATTTAGAATTTTGCTAGAGAGTTATTTCCTGTGTTGTGGTTTTGAGCGCGCTAAGACGGTTCCCCCAGATGACCAGTACAACCGTCATTCCCCTGAGATACCGGCCTCATTTGTGTCGACAAGAAAAAATCCCAACTTTAGCAATAACGGCGCTCTGTCTCCCGTCTCTCCATTAACCTGTCCGTAGGGTCGGTTCGGTCCGAAGAGAAGAACGCTCCGCAGAGCGTCCACTTTGTTCTCAGTGGGAGAAGTGTGGACTCTGGGCGCCTGGAGCTGTGGGCCTTACGCAGACTTTGGTCGCCATAGGAACGGTTTGGGGGCGCCGGTCAATTCACACAGAATGGGTGGCTCTTTTCTGGTTGCTTCGCAAGTGGATCTGTAAGCTACGCGAAGGACTGTGGCTTAAATTTACTTTTTATGATAAATTTCAAAAATTTGGTCATTGTTACAAACAGCATTGTTATATTTTTTTTTTATGTCACTGAAACAAAGACAGTGGGTCCAGCCCATATCTTATCCGGTTCTGATTCTTTAGCCTTAGCCTTTAGCCTTCAGAGAAACCTGGAACATTTGAAAGCTGAATTGTGCCTGCAGCGCCAACACCCCCGCCCCCTCCCCCTTCACTCTGACAGTGACATCTGCCCACCAACATACTTCAAAGCGCCACCCAGCCGGGGGTCGCAAGGCCGGAATTTGCGATGTGTCCGGAGTCATCGTCAAGGCTGAAGCGTGGCCATCCCTCTCTGCCTTGCCCTTGCACTGGGTCGGGTCGGGTCGGGGTTCAACGAGCCACCCCATGATGCGGGCCGTCGACTGCGGGCCCGTTTTATGGCCGTTTTCCGCGTCGCAATTCAAAAGTCGTTATGCATAAAGTAACACGCAGGTCTCCACTGAAGGCTGACAAGGACAAACTCAGTTCACCGCCAGCCTTGCCCTTTCCCATTCTCACAGTGAACTCCTGGGGCTCGCCGTAATCAGATGGGCTGGATGGTTTATATGTTTTATATTGTGAATGGCCCCGACTGCAAGTTCATTGTTCTGGAACTTAGAACTTAAAAGTAAGGTTGAGTGAGGAACCTGCGAAAACTGCTTAAAGCTACAGTAAAAACTGCCCATCTGTGTGTCTTAGTCCGAGCTAGGAGAAAGGAGGCCTTTTCCCCAAGAAGACACTTGGTAGTGTGCAACATCTTCGCAACAAGTTAAAATCTTTTACGCTTGGAAATGAGAAACACTCATCCAAGGTCAATTGAACATGTTTGTTCTCACGATTGATTTATCAAAACCCTCTTTTCGTGCCCTGATCAAAACAGACACGCAGGGAGCAGCCCAAATGGAGAGATGTTTAGTGTAATTTGTTTCAGCGTGCTGCCTGATGCAGACACAGTGAAGCTGTGAATTCTCAGTAGGGACGCTTAGATGTGTTGGCCAGGGAGAGGTGTGAGGGTTCCAGGGGGCCCTGCAGGCAGAGGTGGCCCTCGGGTCGTGGCGTGGAAGCCACCAGGAGGACATCCAGGTCGTCGAGTAGAAACGGACAGAGAGGAAGTTGGACTACCAGTGACAGGAACGAGGTGTGCCCAAGAATGTAAGGAGGGTTCAGACAAAGCGAAATGACAGAGGGAAGGACGTCACTGCACAGATGACAAAGAGATTAGTTGTACTGGGAGACCACACGTTGACGTGTTATAACCAATCGTAGGAGACTCTCTTCAACGCAAACCGCTGTTCCTCCCGCTCTGTGAAGTCAGCAATCAGTCACTTGTTCAGTTTGTCATAAACTCCAAAACCTAGCTTTCATGTGCCTGGCTTTCAATAGACTGTCAAAGACTCTGCATGTAAGTTGCTATATTGCTGAATGGCAATTCAGGAAAAGTGAGAAACTTTTCAAAGTTTTAGCTGTGGATTTCAGAGCGGCTTCAATCACCTCCAAAATCCCAAGGTAGCGGGGCAATGCCAGGTATGGCGTGAGTGCTAATTTCTCTGACGTCTCCAAGCGGACGGCTCCGAATCAATTCCAGCTGTCAGCGTCTCCACGCAGGTGCGAAGGGGGGGGGGGGGGCATTTACATTTATATGTATATGTAGATGTGTACGCTGTGTTCCCGCCGACATGTAAAGACGTTGACACGGTAATCACAGGGCCGGGGGATGCCACCTGTCCTGTAGCATGACAGATCGAGGCTGGGTGGACGCCGTTGTGCAGAGGGAAACAAGCGGCCCTCAGATAACTACCTCCACCAGCCGTCACTCCTCTGACAACACACAATATTATGCAAATGTGTGTCGCCGTTGTCACATCCGCCTCCCCGCTGACTGCTGATCAGCCTGTCTGCCCCGCGTCTTCTGCCCCCGTCTTCTGCCCCCGTCTTCTGCCCCGCGTCTTCTGCCCCGCGTCTTCTACCCCGCGTCTTCTGCCCGCGTCTTCTACCCCGCGTCTTCTGCCCCGCATCTTCTGCCCCGCGTCTTCTACCCCGCGTCTTCTACCCCGCGTCTTCTGCCCCATGTCTTCTGCCCCGGCGCCAGTCTCCACCTCTCCTTCTCGCCGGTCCCCGCCGCTGGTCTCCGCCTCTCCTTCCTGCCGGTCCCCGGCGCCGGTCTCCTCCTCTCCTTCCCGCCGGTCTCCTCCTCTCCTTCCCGCCAGTCTCCTCCTCTCCTTCCCGCCGGTCCCCGGCGCCAGTCTCCGCCTCTCCTTCCCACCGGTCCCCGACGCCGGTTCCTGCCCTTTCCTTCCTGCGTCGCTGAGCCTCTGCCTCCATGCCTACCTGCGAGGCCCTGCATCAGCTGCGAACACACACTCTCATCTCATCAGATAAGAGGAGACTGCAGTATCCACACCCGAGAAGATAGCATCACAGTGCTGCCCCCTTCTCTCTCACACGCCAACTCCGAGACTTTCAACAGCAACACCGCCAGACGTCATCATGCCCTCGTTTTCACGCGGGTATGTGTGGCCCAATGTGTGTTGGTGCGTGCGTGCGTGCGTGCACGCCATTTCGCCTTCAAGGTGCTGGACTTCCTTCTGTCATAACAGGAGTCTTTATACGAGGTATGAGAACACGGAGGGAAACCTGCTTTAAAAAAAAATGACACACGCTCACTTTGACTCTGGCCTGTGAGTTCCTGGCTTGCTGACGTTTGTTTGGAATCAGCTGTCCATCTCCCAGCGCCTGGTGGGTTTCTCTGATCCACACGTGCTTCGCTAGTTTGGGTCCAGCTGGTACAAAGGGTCTCACCTGTTGTTCTAATCTCATGTTGTAAAACCGTAGTGGTATTTTTGATATTTTTCGACATAGTGATTGATGCTTGTGAAAGCCCAGAGCCCAGCTCTGAGTCCCAGGGCTGAACTGCATGCTGAAATAGTCAGCGAGGACATTGGTGATTAAATCTGTCCCCAAACCAAGCACCTCTTTTTTTTAAACTCATTTATATTATCACATTTGCCCTTCCTCATCCTCCCTGGCCAGTCTAAAGACCATTTAAGGCACAGTTATTAAAACAAGCCAGCTTACAGAGATCCCTGCCACAATTCAATTACCTGTGTTGCTGGAGGGGAGCTTGTGAGAGACAAGTCCTCTGCTTTTATGAAACAGGCGAGCAGGAGCATCGTTAACGTGGCTTCAATTAACACAGCGGAGATGGCGCAGGTAATGAGCTTCCGGAGGATTCCAGAAAGTAAAGTTGAGCTGGGCGGCTGTCTGTTATGAGTGCCGAGGGCACTTTCCAGAGGACGCCAGTTTCTGCTGTTTCCTTCGGCCTCCTGCAAGATTCTGCAGAGGGCTATAAATGATGCAGGTTTCTTATCAGGAGATGGATCGTGGGTTCAACTGGTTCTACAGAGATAGATCGTGGATTCAACTGGTTCCACAGAGATGGATCGCGGGTTCAACAGGTTCCACAGAGGTGGATCGCGGGTTCAACAGGTTCCACAGAGTTGGATCGCGGCTTCAACAGGTTCCACAGAGCCGGATCGTGGGTTCAACAGGTTCCACAGAGATGGAGTGGGTTCAACAGGTTCCACAGAGGTGGATCGCGGGTTCAACAGGTTCCACAGAGGTGGATCGCGGGTTCAACAGGTTCCACAGAGGTGGATCGTGGGTTCAACAGGTTCCACAGATTTGGATCGCGGGTTCAACAGGTTTCACAGAGATGGATCATGGGTTCAACTGGTTCCACAGAGATGGAGTGAGTTCAACAGGTTCCACAGAGATGGATCGCGGGTTCAACGGGTTCCACAGAGAACACTCGCGGAAGAAGCTGTGTGCACACCCAATGCAGCGGCAACCAATTAGAGCTGACATCTGGTTGACATCTGGTTGACATCTGGTTGATGTGAAAGTCATGACTAACAGAAATCCCAAACGCATCTAAACTCAGTGGTCTCAGAAAACTCAGTGGTCTCAGAAGTGAAAACTGAGAAATTTTGCGTTTATTTTATTTTTTCTGCCTTTCACTTGTTTGTCCCTGCTCAGAGTCTCTTCGCTACCACAGAGGGTCTCGAGGTTATCGTTAGTAATTCGATCACCTCTGTGTCACAGTCTCTCTGTGTTTGGAGATAGTCCTTTTTTAAATTTCTCCTTTGTCTTTAATCTGAGGTAGCTGGCTGGGGTGCGGTAATCCCTCAGATAAGTGGCCAACGGATTGTGTTTCTGAGGTACTGTTTGCCAAATGATCTTACCCGTTCATAAGAATGGATATTTAATAGGGAGAACGAACGGGGCAGATCGTGTTGTTTCTCTCCCCGTCTGCTCCGGGGTGTCTCACCGGCCCGTGAAGGAGTTTGTGTAACTTTCAAGGGGTCATGAGCAGGTCAGCAAAGGTGTCTGCCAGGGGTCAAGCTAAGTCCCAGCACTTGGGTCTTGGCTAAAACGGGCAGTGAAAAGGGCATCCCCCGCGGGGACCCGACGTAGTAGCTACTTTCACTGCCGAGATAAGATCCAATCAGATCCCCAGAATGTGTCTTTGGTTTGAGCTCCGACACCTCAGCTGTCAGCCCCGCTGGAAAGACTCAGCAGTTTCTTGGAGGAATCCCAGCATCTCTCCTGAGACGGCCTCTGTGGGAGGTGTCGGGGTTTCCGGAATCTTCATTGTAGGAGGACTAGCAGGATGATATGAGGCGATCGTAAATTTTAACCTAAGCTCCCTTTCTACACAGTAGGAAAGGCCACGGATGAGTTGGTGCTGTAGCATGGGGAGGAAAGAGTGTTCTATCACCGGGACCCATGTGACAACAACGTCAATGTTTGTCTCTGCTCACGAAACATTTAATTTAGTTACACTACTTTTTTTCTGCACATACATGCTTTTATATCACGTTTTGTACCCTTTCAGTCGATCGAACATCAATTAAAGTGAGAAATTATACAAAAATCACCGTCTTTTTATTTAGTATCCACTTTCTGCAGAGGGTTAGAAACCATTTATAAGGCAGGGACAGTATTAATTTCTTCTTGGGGTCCAGTCCTCATAGATAGATATTAAATCTGCCGAAGTCAAGTGAATGCTTGAGCAAGTGAAATTGCTTGGCCTCTGATATCAACCATGACATCACAGAATCAGAACGCGGACCCTCACAGCTAGCCCTGATTGGCTTAGAGCTGCTCTGGTGTTTGCCCAGGGATTGTCACAGGATCCTGGCTGACCCCTTTTGCGTCAAATGTTTATCAGGGTTTTAGCGTGTGGGTGGGGCGGGGGTTGGGGGTCGACAGGGCCTAATCCTGATACCTCAGACATTCAGACTCGCTCTTATAAAGTCCACCCCCCCTGTCTGCGCTGGGAAGGCACCTAATTCAATTAGGGGAGAATGAGACCATCAAGAGTGATCTCACATGCCCCACAAATGCCTTGAGATCTGATACTTGGCAGGTTCTTGTGCTTACTTGAGCCAAGGCACTAAAGCAGTTCACCACATTCTGATGTCTGAAAGTCTAGTGAGTCTATCCTGTTTCTACCGAAGAGAGGGACAGTCTGACCAAAATGTTGGTGTTTTCTACACTGTACTGGATGCTGTTTATTTATCATAGTCTGAGGCACCCGGAGATCTACTTTCTGACTTGAATATATGGTGTGCCAAAGAAATTTTACATCCCTTAGTAAAGTAAGCAATTAACAACACGCATATATTTGCACAACATTCTTCATTTAAAAACGGGTATTTTAGTCACAACCCCGGAGTAAGAATTAGTCGCATTGTTTACAAAACAATTAGCATTTTCTTTATGCAAATAAACACGCTGTGATACTAACAACATCTAATGCATGAGATGGGGTTGCCAACAGGAGGTAGGGGAGTAATTTTCTGCCTATTAAGGCGTTGCTCATCGGAATCAAGGAAGAAACTTTCCAGGTGTTCAGAGAGGGTCCAGAACACGGCTCCTATTGGATGGAGATCCCAGCCTGTTCCAACACAGAGTGGCACAATTCAGAGGTCGCGTGAGATTGTAATGTGGATATTTCCAGGGGTTGTGAGGTTGAAGGTCAAAGTGTGAGGTCACTCACGGATCCTTTTTCACCCAACCTACAAATATTATTTCAACATTTTATCCGTCTATACAGTCGGAGATTTATGGAAGCATCTCAGGATGGGTTACCCAAGAGTACAACGGAAATGCTCCCCCTGAGATTTGACCATCAGTCCAGTTCTTTGACCACTGCTCATTACCGCTCCTCAGAGATTCCTTCATGAAGGACTCAGGCGATGCACATTTACGTTTTTCCTCCGTGGCTCCTGGTGTCTCCTCACAATGGAAAGACGACACGTGTGCAGGCTGACCCGCAGACACAGGGGGTGAACAGAGTGTGTTTCCAGCGGGGCGCTCTGGTCTGCGGGGATCGCTAAGCTGTTTGTGTGAATCTGCATGCTGTTTGCGCAGCGCTTTCTCAGGAGACCGGAGTCCCCCCGTAGCACCTGCGAGCGGCATCGCGTCTCGGTGAGGACCTCACGGAGAACGTCTGGCCTGCGCCTGCGTCTGCATCTCCAACACATGGAGCCGTTGTTTTGTTCTGGTTCTCCCCATCACCCTAGACAGTCGTCGGCGTGCGCTCCGCAGGAGTCTGCGGTTATCCCACCGCGGCTTATTTTCATCCCCCTCACTCATCCTCATGTCGCTCCTCAGATCGCCCCAGTTTGTTGTTGGCTGGTCCGATTATCGGCTGGAGCGCGGCACCACCTCAGCCTGTCACGGAAGAGAAAAAGAGAGCCCCGATTGGCATTGTGCCGGATGTCAGGACGATTTGAGGTCCGCGGCCCGGCGGGCGTGGGGGGGGGGGGGGGGGGGGGGGGGGGGGGGGGGGGGGGGGGGGGGGG
>JAOYSI010000003.1:1116546-1138187 GCA_025775065.1 Hiodon alosoides | reverse complement strand
ATATATACATTAAACATTATACATGTAAAAATTTAAGTTTGTTCAGTTGGACAAATTTAATTTGATTGTCAAATATTCCAAAATCAACTGCGTAGGAGAAATTTCTCTTTAGTCGGTGTGTATTAATGACTTTATTGTATATTAAATGTATTATATTCAAAGATAGATATAAAATACAGTGTATAAACAAATAAGCAATAGAGGGGAGAGAATCTCAAGCGGGGGAAACTGAGGCCCTCTGCTCGAAACCCCAGCCTCAGAGAGCTGCCTGCTGTCCCGGCGCGCTCAGCTGATCAAAGCTCGTGTCAGGGGTAATATTTCTCACTTTATTACCGGAGTCGCGGCGAGTCTGCACGGCCTGCGATCACACACTGCACAGTGCTGTCATACTCTTTGGGGTTAAGGTCACGTAATAATACAAAGACAGAAAATCTCGAGACAACAGAGTTCGAGAAAATATTTTTAAAAACATAGAGAGATTTGCGATAGCATGCAAAAAACTGTTCTTTTTTTGTTTTGTTTTTTATATCATGAAAGGTCTTTGAATTAAGTCGTAAATAAAAACATACATTTGTCAATTTCATTTTTTAATTAAGCACGTAAAACGTTATTATGCGCATAACTTGATATGACGTCGCCCTGCAAATGGAACTTACGCTATTTTAAGGAACTCAAACAAATAAAATTATTGTATTTTGTCGTTTATTTTAATTGAATTTAATAATTGGCGTGACTTGTGTGTTAACATTCTTTACGTCATGCACCATCGAACAGATTATTATGTCTATGATAAAAATCGGTGTGTCTAATAATAGGCCTATAGGCCTACCACATAACAAAATTCCGTACTGATTGCAATCTGAGAAGAGGGGAATGTTTGTTAAATTAATTCCTTAAGAAACGATTATATTGTAATAATATTAGTCTAGTAAAACTTAGTAAAAACTGCTGTCGTTTCTACAATGTAGCAATTGGCGTCTAATTCAAAGACTTTTTTTTTATTTATTCTAAAACGTGTAACGCCCCTGTGTATTCCTTATGAGAAATATTTAGTGAAAAGATTCATACGATTGGAGATGCTAAGGGAAAGTTTGGTTTCAGATCAACTCTAGTCAATGAGCCGATATTGCTCGTGGTGTTCGGCCTTCCTGTACACCTGCTCGTATGTCTGCAGGCTAAGTGCAAAGGGTAATTCCATTGAACTTGAACTTCCGAGAATTAGGGGGTTAGAGGGCATTTTTGTGAGGACTTAATACTGTCACTGTTTATACAATATTTAGTGCCAGTCAAGTTGTTGGTCGTAAGGACATATGTAAGAATACAAGGAGACGTTCCGCGCTAAAGATCATATGAAAAAGAAATGACGGTTACATAAACGGTTAAAAAAAGGTAAGCAAATAATGTCCCGACAAAGGCAACGCGTCGATGTGGAAGGGTTACTAGGAATGATATTTCTTCATGTGTCGTCACAGATGGGAGGCAAGAGAATTTGGATGTGTGTTGGCCAATGCAGTAATTCAACATAATGACCTTTTCAATGTTAAAATTGCTTACATCCCCTTAAGCTATTAAAATATCACAACAGACCAGGCCAATTCTGCACGGAAAGGAGAGCGCGTGATACTAGGCGTGTATTTAGTTGGCACGCAGTTTATCGTTCGGTTTCTGGGGACCGTGCATTTTTCAATCGATAGCTCCCTCTAGCCTTGCCCCTACTCACCGCTTCCTAGATTCTAGTGTTGTAAATCGAAGAAAATAATAATTAAAACTAGCTCGTCTTTGGAGAGAGTGTTTTCTTGGTGAAAAAAAAAGATTAATAAAAAGTAAAACGAAGTACTTATATATTTACCTTTCTTCGACGTATACGTACAGTAATGTTTAACAACCGTGTTTTTTTATATCTACGTTTAATAGAAAAAACGATTCCATCTAAACCTGTAGGTATTTTGTAAACCACCTTGTCAAGGAATTAATTTCAGGAATACCAGTAACTATTTGCCTTCAACTGTAAAAAAATAAAAAATAAAAAATAAATGTATATGTACATAGTTTTTGTTTAAATAACCAGTTTTATATTTACATTTTTTTTAATGGAAAGAACATGTAACACACAGTAACGCTGTACTTAATTGTTTATTAAAATGTATGGAATCGTTTTTCTTTACGAACTGTTTTAATAAACACTACAGGTGACATTTTACTTAAAATTCTTACTTCGAAAGCAAATAAATATTTCCCGTTATTACTTTTTTTATTCAGTTAGCTCAATTACATAACATACTTGTTCCCTTTCCAATGCTCTTCAAACCCACAAATTGTAGTTCTTGATTCTTCGTGTATCTTCTCTCGACTATTTACAAAACTGATCTCCCTCTCACTGACTGTCAAGCTCGGGATAAATGGACGAAGGCGGTATGTCATACGTCCTGTAGGAGTTAAGGATTAGTAAAATAACGTAAATAACGTTATTGTCTTTTAAAATTCCTTTTTTTTCTAGCAGCAATAGATTTGAAAAATATGACACCACACGTACAGCTTAGTCCACATCGGAGAAATGATAAAATGTTAAATAAACAGTCTAAAAGGATCTGGCCGTTGTGGGTTTTTTTAAAGACGAGACGGAATCTCACACGTGTCCAATATACCTGTTTGAAAATCAGTTGTGGTGATTAGACTGGAAAACATGGACGGCCAACTTGGCGACTAACTGTCAAAACTCAACATTTATTAAACCTTTTCCCTCCTCTCTCTCCCTCTCTCTCCCTCTCTCTCTCTCGCGCGCGCGCTATGAGACGTTGGTGGAAATGTAACCAGATGCTCCGCAGATGAATTAAAAGGCACCCACAAGCACACTTTACAAACACAAACGCAAGCACATGTAGAGGTTGAGCAAGGGAGGGGGTGGGGTTGAACAAAAACATAGAAAGAGATGCAGGGGCGCGAAGACGTTGTGTGTTCATCTCTTATCTGTTATTCTTCTCAGAACAACACATGTCATCTAAGGGTCCTGCAGTCAAAGAAAGCGTTCCCCAGACGCTCCTAGGCAGCTGTCACTGTGCGTTGTCCTATAGAGCCAGTCGGGGCTTTGCCCGGCCACACTTTTCTGCCTCACATGAGAGAAACCCCATATGCACATGGCAGGGCGGTATTGATTCTAGATTTCAACTGGAACGATCGCACAATATACGCCACCAGAAAGTAAATAGCAGAAATGGTTGTTGTTGTTGGTAGCCCCAAAGTGAATACAGTTTCATAGGTAAAAGATGGCTAGTAATTTAAAGTTAGGTTTAGTAAAGAAACGTCACCGCGGCCATTAGGTCTCAAGGGAGAAAATATATGATGGGTCTTATTATTATTGTGGTCACCTCACCGCACGTGTGAAGTCTTGTTTGTGGCATTAATTCTCCCCTCAGCCGTTAAAAAAAGATGATAATCTTACTAATCGTGTTATTCAAGTAATTTAACATCTTTATTTTATTTTTTAATAAAAGGTATATTTCTGTCAGATAAGCGTGTTCAAAATGACTAAAAGTAGGCCTATGTGCGCTGTATCGGGGCTATTCGATCTTGACGCCACGCCGTTTTGCATAAATTTTGTCTGATTGCTTCATGCAAGTGTTACTTTCTTTTGTTTATTACCAAACATTGTGAGACCGACACTGGCATTAAAGGAAAATAATTTGAAAGTGTAAATATGCTAGCCGAAATGAAAAACAATCGTTATGGGGCTTATATTGAATAGCTCACAAAGTCTAAATTCGTTGACTACTTAAAACACTGCTGCAATATAAATAATAGCCATAGGTACTTATTATATGACACGATTTCAATGGGTATATGTTTATTTTAATAAACACACGGACGATTATTTAAAAATATATCCGCATTTACGATTTCTCAAACTTTGACTACTACAACTAACTTAACCGTTTAATATTTAATGATTAAAGTCAATTTTCGTTCCATAGACGATTAAATTATAAGTTTCGCCATCTACAAAATGTCAATTCCCACGGGATGTGGATTCGTGTATTTCAGACGAATGGGTTTAACAGTCGTAATTAAACATGCGAAGGTGGCGAAGCCATCAGCAGGTGAAAGGATGATCTAACAGCCTGTAAACTTTAGAGCCTCGTCGTCTTTCACATTACCAGCGGACTGCAGTGGACCAAAGGGGGGGAAAGAACCCTGCTAAGAAGTTGTTTGCATTAATATGTGGATTGAAATTGCAAAGTGATAACGCTTATTATAGCAATTTACTTTGCTATTTTGTAAATCCTGATGTTATCCAGTCTTTTTTTGCTTTGCTTTTAATTTACGTTGTATAAATAATATTCGCTGTAAACAGTCATCTGTAGTTCAATTAAACACGTTTGTTAAATGTATTAATGGACATTAAAACAATAACAAACTGCGTAAAGTAACGAAAATGAGAAAAAGTTTTAGGCGAGTCGCGAAGCCTACTTACCCCAAAGTATGTTCCACTGAAAGGCGACCTCAAATTTTTTTTTTTTTGCAATTCCCAGGATAATTTCCCATTCCCAGATCCTACAAGGCACGTGACTTAGATATATAATACTTACTGTGCCAGAGCCTCTCTTTATCGTGGCTACATTTTTGTAATCAGTGTAGTTCTCATATATTTTTCTGGAAACAGAAATCTTCGTTCTTCAATGCTTTTTGGGGTTGGATTTCACCAACTCAGCTCGCCGATCTTCATCAAATGGCACCTTCGGCTTTGATAGGAAAGTTAAATTCTTATTCCATTTAGTCAGTTACGTCACTATACTGCCCCAAATGCATATAATAAATAAAAAAAACAAAAAAAAAAACATTTGTGGTCTGTTAGAAATAAATAACTCACACAGGATGTTACACTATAGTCTTTAGACTATACAAAACGACATTGACAAATAATTTAATTTTGTTACAGCTACACAGTAAGACAAACAAGGCATGTCGACTAAATGTTAATAAAATGCAATCAACCCTTTACGTAAATACTGTTGTATATATACATTTATATATACCTTGTGGAATTAGTCTTGACGTCCATAAAGAGTTCCGCAGGCATATTAGTTATATTTTACTGTTTTTACCTTGATTGCACGTTTTAAGTCTATCCACAATTTTCACTAACATATGACAGTTTCTGCGATTTTTTGACAATTGGTTTGTTCTGTTCCCTATAAATAGTACAGAGTACCGGCAGAGCGTGCTGGAGATAGCTAATGGTTACTTGGACAGCAAGTCTCTGATTGGCTTCAATCACACATGACGTCAAGAAGCTGTGAATAAGGCTGGCTCGTGTGCTCTCAGGAACATGCAGAATACCGAAGGCTGATCGAGGAGCGTCAGTCTTGCAAAGAGATAACATACGCTTTCACTCCACACTAGCATCGTGTGCAACACCGAGGGAAAACACAGAACTGGAGAGGGAAGCACCTACTTTTTAGTGAGACTATTGGGCATCATTTTTTCGTTGCTTATCGGGTGTTTACCAGTGGACGAACGGTTATGACACAGTACGATACTGTGTTTGTTGGCACGCTTGTCTTGCTCAATAGAGTGCTGCCCAAAAATAATTTTATTGAATGAATCTTCAAAACTCAAACACACTTTGACGGACACGGAGAAGTGTTGATAGGCTATGTGATTTTGTTTTTGTTGGTGATTTTATTTTCGTTTTTACTGTACTTGTATTGTCGATTGATTGATCTGTATGGAAGAACAACCAGAAGATTGACTCTCGAGGCTTCAAAGGCTGTGGCGCTACCTCATACCTGAGAAAACTAATTCTGCCAATTTTGATTTTGGGACCTTACGGATCTGTTTGCTGACCACTTACAGAAAGACGGAGAGGAGAGACGCCGTTATATAAAAATTATTTTTTAACGAATCGACGCTGGGAACCCGAAGTGGACGAGGAACCAAAGCCTCTGAGCGAAACCTCTTTTGTTATCTAGAAAAAAAAAAGAAATTACTTTGGAAAAACAGGCTGAGGAAGAGCACGGAAAAATTGTGGGAGCGAATCCAAAGACGATGGTTCACTGCGCTGGGTGCGAGAGGCCTATATTGGACAGGTTTCTACTCAATGTTCTGGACAGAGCTTGGCACGTCAAGTGCGTACAGTGCTGCGAGTGTAAATGTAATTTAACCGAAAAATGTTTCTCACGGGAAGGAAAACTATACTGCAAAAACGACTTTTTTAGGTAAGCGCTTGAAATTTTGTGTCTTGTCTGTCACATTCAAGTACGTTGTTTTATTAGGTTGGGTTTGCACGAAGATATCTTAAAATATCTTACTTAAAAATCACCATGCAATTAAAAACGTGTTTTAAAAACATTGCAGCGAAAACCTCCAAAACGTTGAACTCATGTTTATCCAAACATGGTGATTCGTATTCTGCGTGGTAAATAGCTATGCTTGTGAACCCCATTTAGAACTCATTGGGTGGTAGATTTAATTCTGTACCTTTAGCTCAAAATACAGCCAATCACACTGTCAGGTAACAAGGTCAAAGTGGATGAACTGTACTTTAAGGTTAAAGTAACTAAACGCAGAACTAAGTTGTACTTTTCGAAGTTGGACGGGTTGGTGCGATTAAACAATGGTCAATGCTGTTTTTTTCTAAACTGTCAGCATAACTATATAGTTTGTGAAAAATATATTGCAGACAATATACAGTTCAGAAGATTATATTACTTCTGATGTTATTCTTCTGTGGGCCTAGGTTCTGTGCTGTACATCAAACAAATAAGAAGTTATCTTTTATCAGTGGCCCAATACATTGTGGTCTTTATTTATTGAGTCCTAGCCTAATTACCCATGAAATATATATTTTTTTTCTGCAACCGAACTATTAGGTATTACGTAATATCCTGACATAACTTGAAAATGAGCTCACAACAAATAATCTTCACTTTTAGTGCTTTCCTGGAACCATCTTTATGAAATTTCACAAATTTCTTTAGGAGGAAAAGATAAAGTTTTTAGGGCTGTTCTCTTTCTGACAGTGTGTTTTGTTAATAAACACAACCTTTTAGAAATAAATTCTTGAATTAAATACTGTTCTATATAAACATTTTAGTTTAGTTTTAATTAGTATAGGCTGAATAGTGATGACATTTAATTCATAAATACCAAAATGCGTTCAAAAGGTGTTACAGTTTTTTGGGGTTTTTTTTTTTTTAAAGCGTATAAGATATAACCTGTAACCGTTAGTTTGGTGTGAAATAGGGTTCTGAAGTAAAATGTAAGAAGCGCTTATTAGGTTACCGAGTAATTAACTGCTCGTTAATTTCCATTGTTATGCAAAGCAAAGAGCAGATACATTAAACGTCTGTGTACTCGTCATCTGTGAGGGTTTGAAGGAAATCGCACTTTGTTTACAAGGTATGCCGGCCAGGGAAGCCGCAGGGATCAATACTTTGCCAGGGTTCCAGGAGGAAGTGTAACCCGGCCCAGTGGCAGGCTGTCTGCTCAGACCCTCGCGCTTTCCGCGATTCGAGTGAAGATGCGATAAGTGGGTTTGAATAATAAACTCGTTTGAAGGAGAAAAACGCAATACACATTTATGCACAATTTAAATACGTAGTATTTACATGTTTGCAGTTATAATAAAATGTGTTATTATTGTAGTTTATGGTAATCGTAAATATTGTAATATATTTTAGTTAAAACTAGAAGTATTGAAGAATTGACAACACACTACGATGTGTTGATTTTTTTTTTCTAAATCGCGAGAGAAGACCAAATCGCAAAAGATTTAACACAGTATTTGTTGATTGTTTTAAAAATAATTACAAGCTCGCCCAGTACAATTTTCAATACTATATGTAAAAGTCGTTAGTTGTTCATTAAATTAATTACTGTGTTTTTAATCCTAAACATATACGACGAACGCACAAATATGGAAATTAAGCTTTTGAACACAATAAACAGAACAAAATTTTAACTCACCAAAAGAAACATTGGTATTAAAAAAATAAGTTATTTTTAATAGAAAATACGAAGTAATAAAATTTTCAAAAAAAAAAAATATGATCACATAATTTGGGCCCCAGGGTTAATTCTGTTTTGACCTAAAACTGGTACAGTATCCCTATCCTCGAATCGCGGATTAGTTGAACATGTAAATGTCCTTAACCGTTTTGAAATGCATTTGAAACAGTATGGTGAGAAGCAGGATATTTGAAGAGAGAGAGAGAGAGAGAAAAAAAACGTTGGTGTGTCAATAAACGGAGGATTGTATTAACACCGATCCATTTCACCGTATTTTTGTTCACCTTTTCTGTTCACGCGCTCTGTTCACTAACGTTTTTTTCCATTCTTCCTCGTATTTTTTTCTCGTAGGCGATTCGGTACGAAATGTGCGGGTTGTGCTCAAGGGATCTCGCCGAATGACCTGGTTCGGAGGGCAAGGAGCAAAGTGTTTCACCTGAACTGCTTCACGTGTATGATGTGCAACAAACAGCTCTCCACCGGGGAGGAACTCTACATCATAGACGAAAACAAATTTGTTTGTAAAGAAGATTACCTTAGTAACAGCAACGGGAAAGACACGAATCTCCTCTCAGGTATGACAAAATCTGACGCTGTAGAAAGGGCCATTTGATTCAGTATGCAATTGATCCAATTTTGCCATTGGTGAAATTTTGCCATTTTAAAAATCATCAGCAGTAGAGTGAAAACTGCTTTTGCCGCCAATGTGATATTATTTTTATTAGTGATGGTGATCATTTTAGAAATCTTGCCAAATTATATTGAAATTAAGCAACATTTTGTATTCTATTATAACATAATTTTTTAAAGAACAGATAAACATTTAATTTGACACGTATGCTGGCGCATCTGTGAACATTGTGACTCAGTAACGAATTTGCCGGTTTTTAAACATGATTTATGTTTGGTCAGTGATTCTTGGGATTATTACAATATTAGTTGAGCGTTTTACTGGTTTTATTATAATTCGAATTCGTTCATTCAATTTTAGCACCAACACAACCCAATAAGGTGTATATGTGTAGACTAATTTATAAACTGTATATATTAAAAAGGTATGTATGTGCGTGCTTGTGTGTTTCGCATATATTTTGTATCACTGTTAATAATGTTAATATTCAATCATGAAACTTTCATTCTGTCGGTTATAATGGTGGGATATCTATCCTTAGTAAATATTTAAATTTAATTGTAATATTTATTTATTTAATTTTAAATTTAATTTTAAATTTTACTCATTTGTTTTAACAGTGACAGCTTGCAGTGACCCTAGTTTATCGCCAGATTCTCAAGACCAGCTACAAGATGATGGTAAAGACTCTGAAATAGCGAATCTCTCGGATAAAGAAACGGGTAACAACGAAAACGACGACCAGAACCTAGGCGGGAAACGGCGTGGACCACGAACCACCATCAAGGCCAAGCAACTTGAGACCCTGAAAGCGGCGTTTGCGGCGACCCCAAAACCCACGAGACACATCAGAGAACAGCTAGCGCAAGAGACGGGGCTCAACATGCGAGTAATTCAGGTAATTTTTTTAAATTTTATTTTTAAATAAAGCGGTCCATCGACTACCAATTTGACTAACGGACAGCAGAGTTTGTGTAGCCTATTAAAAATCCAGAATAATAATAAGATTGGGTTTGTGGTTTCCGGTTTTTCTTTGTTGAAAGCTCATCAAAGAAATTTGTTGCGTTATTTTATTCCACATTTTGGGTGTAAATTTGATTTTAAAATAGAAACGAGCAACTGCTTTTGTTTTATTTTATTATTTTAATTGTTTAAAACATGTCTAATTACCACTTAGCCATTGCTTCAATTAGGGGGTTGTAGTGGTTGGGAACTCTGACCGCGTTATCCGTTTTGGAGAGGAGACGTGAGAAACACGGGGAGTGCTCTTGTTTGGCATTGACCTGTGTTGGTTGGGATATGGTCAATACATCGCGAAAGAAAAAAGACCGTTGCTTAACCTGTTATTTATTCCTTTCCTCGTAAATATATAGCCTGTGTGAAAGTAGTGCATATCAAGGGTTCGTTTTCTTGGAAACGTGTGATATCCAATTAAAAAGCCTTTGCATTGTTTTAGTTTTTATTTTCATGGAATATTCATATGGCTATTTCAGATAGCTGGCCAGAATTACGGATTGATGTGCCAACTGGCGTAGAGTTCAGCGAACGCTAGGAGTCTTGGCAGAAGTGTGGCGTCACGTTTTGCGATCACACTTAGGCCTGCTGCGGCCATGTCTAGTCAGGTGGAATCATAGAAATCTGTTTGAAAAGAGTTCAGTCAAAACCCATTATTTAGTACAAATATGGGCTAACACGTTTTCTCTGATATTGTTATTGTTATTATTATTATAATCACTTACGCAATTACGCTATATGAATCATTATCCAATTTGGGAGTTCTAACGGGTTATTGAACAGAATGTGGTAATTTTGCAAAATATTATTAAGATGCGATATCATGATAACAAGAACAAAAAACTTCAGAAAAAACCGTGAGGCTATTGGTGCCCTTGGAGACAAAGACGATTGAAATAGCGAAAGCGAATAAGTAACTTTCGTGAAAATTTGATGTAATTTAACCGCAATGAGATGTAAATATTCTTAGATCTGGACAACCGTGTGCATTTGTAGTGTTTTAAAGATGTGGTAGGCTAATGGTGTGAAACGGAACAAAAGATCAAGAGAAAAAAATGGGTTGCGAGATTAATAGAGTGGGAAAGTTAGATTTTTAAAAGCGTCAGGGTACAGCATAATTAGCAGAAGTAGAAGGAAGAGTGGATATGTAGATTACGAAATAATAACCTCACGGAGCTGGGTAATATATCGGTAACCACCCTCCTATTAAGTATTAATTGGAGATTTTTAAGTCCTTGCGGTAGCTCCCACAGTCGGGGTAAATGGAGGGTTAAAAGATCATTAAAGTGAGGTTAGATCTGAGAGTCTCGGAGTGACGATAATTAGGAGTAATCTTGTCACGGCAATACGAATTCGCTCAATCACATCAGTTCATCCCCAGCCGAGACTCGAGAAGCACATCGCGCGCAGTCGGGACAACTCCGTCGGAAACGGCGGCAAGAAAAACTAGCGTTTCTTTATTTCTAATTAATTTATCGTAAAAGTAACCCAATTATAATTTCTACTCTTTTTGTAATTTATATTTTAAATTGTTTTTCATTTAGTATTATTGTGCACTGTCGAGAAACACACACACACACACACACACACACACACACACACACACACACACACACACAAAAACGTTTATTTGTTTGAAATGTATTTATTTTCTAGGCGAAATTTTGATTACTTAACGCTTTCTTTTAGCATGGTGGCGTAAGGCTACTCTACATGTCATATATGTTTTACTTTTATTTGTGAGTTCATTTAAATTATCATGCAAGCCATAAATAAAACGTATGAAATAATGGTATATATATCTATGATTTGACAAATGTGTTTCTTAATTGTGTCTTGGATTCTATGCATTTGAAATCTCAACGCGCGTAAACTGTATTTATTATAAGATAATTATTCTCTCTTACAAACAAATATATGTTTGGTTATCTCCAGTAGCGGTATTCTAAAATAGTCTTTTTGTCATTTGTCATTGGTTAATAATTTAATATTTTATTACGCTATGTTATCTATGTGTAGTGGATAAAGACCTAAATAATTTAAAATTCAAAATGCTTTCAAAATACACTGAAACAGTATTTTAAAAGAAGCAACTTATTGTTTACAAACTATCACCTTTATACGCATTATCGTGCTCGTCATTCAATATTTCCTTATTTTTATGTACGTTTTCAGGTATGGTTCCAGAACCGTCGGTCCAAAGAACGGCGCATGAAACAGTTGAGTGCCCTGGGCGCGAGGAGGCACGCGTTCTTTCGGAGCCCCAGGAGAATGAGAACGCTTGTGGACCGTCTCGAGCCCGGGGAACTAATTCCGAATGGGCCTTTTTCATACTATGGAGGTCAGTTATTTCATGCATCTGTTTACATGTTTGGATTAAATGTGGAATAATGTTTTTGTGATGGGTTACGATTTGTAACTGCCTTACCCCATTTAAAATCTCTTTAAAAAACCACCATGCAGATAACGATGCACCTAAATTATTTTTGAACGAAATTCTGACGATTATGTCAACAGCGGGATACTTTAATATGTTAACCATCAACATAACGTGTTATTGTAGGTATTTAAACGCCTAATTAGTTCTCTGTTTCAAAACCCCAAATCAGAAAAAACATTTCCAGCTTTGTGATTTAAAGACAATCATATTAATGCTATTTCCTTGATCGTTGTCATACTCAGTGAGATATTCAGTTATTTAGGGTGTTTCCAATTATTTATATTTAATCTGCGATGAAAAAAAAAAAATGAAGTAGTTTTTTTTTTTTTTTTAATCAAAGCATAGAACAAAAGCAAGTGACGTGTATTGTATAACAGGAAATAATACTCATAACAACAACAACAATAATAATAATATTAATTATACATAATTAGCATTTTTTCTCTCTCTAACAATCGACGGCAGATGCTGGTTGTGATTGTGTCAAAGCTTTGCTTCCATTGGAGAACAATAGCAAACACCACCTTCAAATTCCTGACACGTGTTTCCAGTTTGGGGAAAAGTCTGGGATCCCTGTCCTGAGCTGCTCCATTAATATGTAACCACAGTCTTTCATTGAGGTTGATCTGTTAGAGAGGCTTCCCAGCTCTCCTGGTGCGACACTTTTTGTTCTCTTTTTAAGTAGAAGCAATACAGAGGCTTTGACATGTATTCCAAGGGAATGGCCGTCGTTTCAACCTCATTTTGTTATGCTGAGAACTGAACGTACAATGCCAGTTCCAAGATGATGCACACACATAAACCACATAAAATAATTGTTTGGTTTTTTTCCCCCCCCCAAACATATATTTTTGTTCAAATATGGTATTGATTTGCAATGTCTTTTGCTTTATCAGGGGATTTTACTGCCTCTGAGTATGTTAAAGTGTTGTATTGTTATTTTATTTTGCTGATTGTTTAAATATATATTTTATACATTTTTAAGTTTTTTCTTTTTTTTTAATGTAAGCAATTCCCAGAACATTATGCAGTTCTGCAGAGCATGTTATTGCCAGTAATGGTATAATGTAAACTTTTGTTGTTATGTTTTGTATAGACGCCATATATTAAGTAAGTTAATGAAGGTAAAATCTGTTATAAAATGCTCCTTTGCTTAATTAATTGCAGAATGTTCACCACACTAAATTCCAATTTTGAAAGTGCCGCATTTTTTTTTTTTTTTTTTTACTAAACTTGTAGATAAAATTACTTCCCCCATCATATTAAAGGGCAGGTCTTTCATTCATTTTAAAGGTTTTATTATAAATCTCACCCTTACCCTTTTGCTTGTTTATCACCAGATTATCAAAGTGAGTACTACGGTCCCGGAGGCAACTACGACTTCTTCCCTCAGGGGCCCCCATCCTCACAGGCCCAAACTCCCGTGGATCTCCCCTTTGTCCCATCCTCTGGCCCTACTGGTACCCCCCTTGGGGGCATGGACCATCCCCTCCCCGGACACCACCCGTCCAGCGAAGTTCAGCGTTTCTCTGACATCATGTCTCATCACCCCGGAGACTCGCCCAGCCCGGAGCCTGGCATCCCCGGGCCCCTTCACGGCATCTCCTCCGAAGTGTTCGGGCCTAGCCCACCCTTTACCTCACTCTCGCTCAATGGCAGTGGATACAGCAACCACCTGTCACACCCCCCCTCAGAAATGAACGAAGCCACAGTCTGGTAGCTAGAGGGAAAGGACAAACCAGAACACGCAAGACTAAATGGAGACCGCAGAGAAGTTCGGGCTGCGGTCAGGTTAGGGAGAAGCGGTTGAGGCCTGGTCGTTGATCACTTTTTTGTCATTCTTATTTATTTTTTTATTTTTCTTTGTCTTTATGAATTTGACAAGAAAAATATATATACAGAAAACAGCTGCATCATTGGACAATATAGTTGTAAACATTTAACTTGATATTTCGGTTATTGCTTTTCCAAACCAATATAAAAACAAAACCCCACGAAAGACTGGGTGTGAGTGTTTGCCAGTTTTTTTATATTTTGTTTTTTGTTCTCTTTGTGCTGTGAGCATCATGACTCTGTTTTGAGATTCGACACAGCAATGCCCTTCTCAAAAGAATTCAATGCGCCGTTGGGAAAAGAACAGATTTTTTTTTTTGGAACAGAAAAACGTTGCTAGCTACTGTCAAAGACTTCTTCGGAAAACACCTAGAACAGTTGTTCCTGTGGTGGCCTGTGATGTTGGCCCCAGAAAAACTGAACTGCGTCAAACAAATGTATTTATGGCACAAGATGTGTCCCTCGTATTTATTTGCAAGCTTCTCAGACCTCTTCGCCTTTCAAGGCTCTGCCATATTGACACTTAAAACTTAAACACCTTTTTGATGCTAAACGTGTCTCTGGAGGCCAGAGGAAATGTTTTGTTTTTTTTCCTATCTGGACTTTCTGTTAATTTTTTTTTCCAAGAAATCCACCAAATCCCAAGAAGTCTGCCTTCTAAAGGCAAACATTTAAAAAGTTATATGGATTGTAAAACCCTTTATTTAATGGAAGAGAACTTGAAATGTTGAAATGAAGTCTACCTTCTAAAAAATCTTGTAACAAGGGTCTGAAAAGGGACTTAGAACAGTCAACTGTTTACGTAATATATTTAATTCAGGAGTTAAAGTATCAACCATGTTTTAGAACCTCTTGATCCAGATGAGAAGAAATGTTCCAAGCAACCAACCAAACTTTTTGTATTGATTTTATTTATATTGTATGAAGAAAAAACAAGTTTGCTGGGGTTGTGGTTCACTGTGCTAGTTTGTACAAGATGTTGTTTACAAAAAAATTAAAAAGAACAAAAAAAAATCACAAGTAGACAGTTGCCAAATAAAATACAGCACAAATACTGTAAAAGTGCTTTGCACCATCAACTGCAGACTGTGTTGAAACCAGTGTAAGTGTTTAAAAAAGAAAAGAAGTATTTACTTCTTAATTTTTTTAGTCTACTGAAGAAAAAAAAAAACATTCATAAAATTGTTAATATAACATACTTAGACCAACAGGTTTTATTTTTGTGTCTATAAAGGAAAATCCAAATTATTAAAATTGATGGTCGAATATGCAGCCAGCCGCAGCTGCTGAATTTAAATATCAAACCCCTCATGGTATGTCTTTAATTGTTCTAATAAACCTAAGCTTATGTGACCTCCAGTGCATATTAGACCATTCACTGTATAAAATCGACATGTTGAAGAATTTGTGAGTTTTTAATAAAATTAGAAAATATACAAGTCGAATGGTAAAAGGCTTTCATTGGTCAAGTTAGTCTCCTTTTTCAACTTGCTATTTCAAATTATAATTTTTTAACGAGGGTATTTGTACCATAAAAAAATGAAGAAATGTATACGTACAGGTAAATAAATTACATCTTTAAAATGATGTTACCCTATTAATATTAATGCTTTTAGTGATCCTTATCCTCCACAGAAGGATACGTCAATATCTGATGCAACGTACCAGATGGACGAGGCTTTGATAATCTGCTGTATACAGCAGCGTTTGTCTTCCACAAAACGGTTTCACCTTTCATATCACGGAAGACCATCTTGGAAAACCAGCTATATTTAAATAATGCCAGAATATTTTAAGAGATGTAAAGTTAATTAAGCATACATCATTCAATGGCTTATCTCTTTGGTACCAGTCGGGTATGGAGTTAAACAGCAAAAGCTACCACACAGAGTCTTAACAGAGATGCATCATTAACCCTTCAGAAAAATGTATTGCCATGTGTCTTTCTGTGTTTATCAACGGTTCACTGAAAACACCCTGGGATAATTCAAATACCAAAATACTGCTCCACATACACAGAAATCAAAGTCTAGTTTAACATGGTCAACTACAGATAGAGCTAGAATCTGAGAAACATATACTTTTAAAGTCAACAACACACACGCACATATATATATATATATATATATATAGCTTTATAATTTATGTTGCTTTACATTCTGTGTATGTGATACCATACAAAGTCACCCTATGTCTGGCCCTGTCCCTATTTACAGCAGCACCAACGTGGACCCCCTCCCCGTCCTCAGAGTTCCGCGATGCTGCAGCCTAACCAGGGGGACTGGGGACTGCTATCTAAGTCGGTCAATCAGGCAATGACAGACAGACTGTGGGCGCGTGCATCGCCACCGCAGGGGCGCGTCACTCACCACACGCCTCTCTTTTACGCTGGTTGAAAAAACGGGCCGCACCAACCCTCACCTGCTACTGTTTACATCTGTCAGGAAACAAAGGCCAGGCAGGCTCTCTCATTAAACGCATCACGGCATGTGGAACCGCTCTTAAAGACACAGACACACAAATTAAGGTTTTCCCCATTCACGGGGAATACAGCAAACACACCCACTCGATTTATTTAGTTAATGTAAATTTTGCATAACAAAAATAGCAGAATGTGTCATATGGATTTTTTTTTTTCCTCCCTCAGAGAACTATAAAATTATTCATAGGCAAAGCAAAGTGGAATGCAGGCATCCAGGTGCAATACATTTCCAGGGGAAAATCTTTTATCTCATTGCACTGTGGTTTAGTTTGAACGAAGCCCAATGGCCCCTCCACAGCGCCCAGCATATAATCCCCTATGAATTAATCATGGCCTTGTGAGTTAAACAGGCCCGATGATGCCTGGGGTTGGGTGGCTCTCCTGGGCCCTCGTTTTAGCCGTACAGCTGAATCCATGACGACCCAAGAGGGCACAGCAGTTTACATTCAAATTCATATTGATTGGATATTGAGCATTGGATCGAATTGACCTTTCTGACATATTAAATATAAATGCTCTGTAGCAGAATTGAATGGTTTTAAATTATGTTAAATCTTAGATGTGGAATTTACATAAATTACCAGGTGACAAACGAAGTAAAGATTCATATCGGATTTATACATAAACGAAAACGAATGTGTGTACATATAAATTAATTATACGCAAATGTTTAACTAAATATTCGTTACACGTTACGTTCTGAAAGTTTTTTTTAAATCCCTTTACCAATGACTGTCCTATTCAGCATCTCAGCGACAGTATAGGAAGATTGTTAATGCGCCGGCGCTTTTTGATGACATAGTATGTTACTCTCTAGCATGCTCTCCGGCAGTCGTTTGCTAGCATTCCCAGCTGAGAGAAAATGGCTGCCTCCATATCACAGCAGCTTGAGGATTTATTAAACCCTTTACCAAAATTTGCGGACCCTGAGGACGACCAAGATGAAGGTATTTTGTGACTCATATTAGCGTAGTTTTCCGGAATTAAATGTAGTTCGATTTTAAAAAGTTTTTTGGCCCTTAAAACGAATTTATTTCTACGGTCACATCGACACGCGTGGCCCCTTCAAGCGGTCGGGTTCAAACAAATGGCAAAGTAGTAATATTTAAACTTTTAAATAGCTTAAAAGGTTAATGTTATATACGTGTATAAATACCATGGCGTAGTTCTAAAATATTAAAACTATGATACTACTTACTACTTTGTGTGTGTGTGTGTGTGTGTGTGTGTGTGTGTGTGTGTGTGTGTGTGTGTGTGTGTGTGTGTGTGTGTGTCATTTAATGTATGGATTACATTTGTTGTATTTCAATTTAAAACGTGGACGGTGACGCGTTTGATAAGCTTTAATCTCACAAATGAACTCGCTGCTGTTGAAGGATAAACCTTTAAGCATAACGGCTGTATGCGTAGTGTTGTCATTAATATTATTATTATTATTATTATTATTATTATTATTAATAGAAGAAATAGGCGTGTTTTTTTCTTTCTTTTTTTTTTGTAGGTCAACCCTGTTTTGCTAATTGCTTGTTTTTAAGCCCTATATCCTTAATGATGATCATAACCCAGTTGAATCATTCATATGTATTGTTTAACTATGTAACAAGTAAGGGTTACTGTAGTGGAAAGCTAGCTAGAGTGATTTCTCCAAAACTTGGGCAGGGTTACTCAGTAGCCTGGCCAGATCACTTAAATCAAAGGTTTGAAATCTATTGAGCCCTGGTGTTCTGGACTTCGAGAGCTCTCATGTCCCATTTAAAAGATTTTTTAAAATATTGTTCCAGCTTTATGTTTAATGTATGTTGGAGCCGTTTTCATAACCACAAACGTTAGATATACGATATAACTGGAAAGCTATGGAGGAAGGGCCGTCGAGTCATCAACTGTGTGACCTTTAACCTTTCTCAGCGTTTCCCCGTGTTGACAGTGGCTTTCCTGTGCTCGGGAATGTCTTCTTCTCTGGGGTTAAGATGTATTTCTAAAGTGTATTTAAATGAGGTTCCCGTAAGGGAGCCCGTCATAGGAGGGGAATGATCGAGTGCTCCCTTCATGGGAATGCGTCCTGACGGGATATCTTGACGGAGCCATTGATAAAAATGGATACACAAGCTGCTAACGGATGCCGCCAAAGGCCCTAAGTATTTAACGTTATGGAGTATTATAAAACAAATTATGATGGGGGGGCCACATTTGCGAGTACCTTGAAACAGGAAAACCCGAGATTCAATTTCTAAATCCATTCATTATTTACTGCCGCACCCGCTTCCGCCTGTGTGTTGAGTTAATACATTTGTCTCAATAGGACCCATTAAGTAACAAATCACCAGGAGGCGCGCTGGGGTGAGCCCCGCGCCGCTAGTGTGCCGTGTTACGAGAAGCCACCCCGTGCTCGCTCTCTCTCACCTTGCAGAGACCAAAGCCAAGGTAATAGAGAAGTTCGACGAGGAGGAAAATGAAGACGGAGGTGTTGCCGTCAGCGGGCTGCGGAAGCGAGCCTCGGCTCTCCTGTCCGAAACAGACTGCCGGTACCTGGGGAAGGCGACGTCCCGCGAGAAGCTGCGCAGGGAGATGGAGGGGTCTGGTGAGTTTGGGCTGGGAAGAGGAGGGGACTAGCAGGTTATGTGTGGTGATGCAGCATGGGGCGATGAGGGTTTTGTTACTGAGGTATGTGAAATAAGAGATCTGCGTTTGGAAGGCTTGGCCATTTGATGCAGTGGACAGCCTATGATTTTGATTGATTGGTTCAGGTCGGAGACTCGGTCTCCGCATCCCACTTTGTAGACTGGTACCCAGGTCACAATGTCAGTGAGTGACAGCCGGGTGAAGCTCGCAGCACTCTGCCCCCTAGTGGGAGATTAACTTATCCCGCGGAGACAGAAGCGCACCGGGCTTTGTTTTTAAAGATGTATCTAATTTCAGTCAAATGAATTGTTGGAAATGGGTGTGTTTATTTTTCAGCTGAAGCTTTTATTCAGCATGCACATATCGCTCATGAATAGTTGGGTATTTACCGATGCAAATGTAGGTTACGGTTACTCTGACGTGGGTTTACTTGTAGTGTCCCACTCAAGATTCAGACTTGGTATGTTCCGATTATTATTTATTATCGAGTGTTTGTGTGTAGGGCCTGCCCCAGTGAAGCTTATCACCCGTCCTGTACCAAGTTGAACCACGGCTGTTTGCTTCCGTGTTACTGTACAAAGGCACATCGCCGGGCTGTTAATTAAAGAAATCCCTGCTTATCCTGAGAGGGAGATACCTGGATTAAGGAAGAGATTTGCAACTCAAACTGGAGACATTGCTAATCAATTTAAAGCCATTAGACGATGAATTTGCTTTGGTAAATGAGCATGGCTGGCGCCCTACCTAATCCGCTCCCAGGTTGTTGCTTGGCTTGCAGAGGAGCGTTGGGTATCTTGGAGCGGAGGAGCCACCTGTGTGTGTTTTGGAAGTGTCCCCAGATCAGCCGTTCCGTCTTTTGACCTTTTCAGTGATTCCCATCGTTGCGTGTATTTCTCCGTTTTGGTAGAATCTTCATGTCAGAGTCAGTGACTGTAATCTTTTTGTGAGCTTTTTCCCCTATGTTTGTGTCTTAATTAAGACTGATTCAAGTAATATTTATTTAATTTATTTTTGGCATAGAATGTGTTGTATCCGTTGCCGGTAATGTTATTTTTTTTTTGTATTTAGGAGTGGAGGATGAGGAGGACGTAAGTGATGAAGAGGACGATACAGGCGATGAAGAGGAGGAGGACAGTGAGAGTGAGCCTGACACAGACAGTGAAAAGGATGGCGCACAGATGAAGACCTTGGTGAAGAAGTTAAAGGGGACAGATATTGCCTTTCCTTCAGAGACTGACCTCTACAAGCTAACCGAGGGAATGGATGATATTGGGAACAGTGAAGAGGGTAGCGATGACGATGAGGAAGAGGATGAAGATACTGAGGGGGAAGATGGTGGAAGTGAGGAGGAGGAGGAGGAAGAAGAAGAGATGGAGGAGGACAGAGATGAGGATGACGGTGCTGTGTTGACGTTTTCTAAAGAAAAGATCAGTGAGGAGGTGGAGAAAGGCAAATCGGTGAAAAGTCAACTGGGTGTGTGCTCTTTACTTCTGTTCAGCTGGTGTGAAAGTCTCTGTTCAATTCCAAAGTGTCGTGTCAGGCTTTGTGACGTTAGAGTGCGCACTAACGGGTCTGACTCTGTGCAGGGCTCTGGGACCTGCTACTGGAGGGGCGAATCAAATTGCAGAAGGCTCTGCTCACAGCCAATCAGCTTCCACAGCCACAGACCTTCCCAGAGTTCAAGATTCGGGGTGGAGCGGAGTTTGCTGGAGCCCTGAAGAACAGTAAGTGACCTCTATCAATGCTCTGCCCCACTCCTTTCTCTTACAATGATGTAATCATGATGCAGGACTTTTCTTCAAGCCAATACGGTGTAATATAGTGAAGTTCATCAGTGAAGTTGGGTTAGCCTGGTGGTGGATTGTAAGAGAATTGCTGTGGGTCGCTGAGAAATTGTTGTAGTTGTTTTTGATAAATGGGAGTAATCTGACGCAGTTCAGAGTCTAGACCTGGGGAAGGGGAAAATCCAGACCTTGAGAGTTTCAGCGTTTTTGCAGGGTTTTGCTCTGCTTTGCCTTTAGTTTTATTGAAACCCGATTGGAACTAGAAATGATCACTCCTGATGTTCCCAGGATTATGGTGTTTCATAGGTTGCTTTAGAAAAGCTGCAGCCCCTGCGGGCTCGTCTAAACCCTAGAGGTGAGACTTCCTTCAGCGCTCTGTTTGGACATGCTCATAGGCAGAGCCTGATTGACAGACAGCCTGTGGGGACACGCCCACAACAAAGCAGCTGATGCTCTGGAGTGTGGTTGCCTTAACGAGATCCTGCTGGGCTTCACACTCCTAACAATGTAAATGCAGGGCTACCGAAGAGGGTTTTTATTTTGTTGTGGTTAAAGGCTGAAAAGTCTGCTGGTCTTGTTGAGTTGTTGGAGAGTCCTTACTGAGTCTTTTTACTGGACTTTTTACTGAAAAAACTCCTGAAAAGTCTGTTTTTTGCCAGTGCCCAAGAGGACGTTTTTGTTCCATTTTGTTCACATTTAATATACCAATGCCCAGTAAAGCCTGTAAATGGGCGTGAACCTTTGCTTTGTGTGCTGCCAATGCACAGTAAAGCCTGTAAACGGGGGCGTGAACCTTTGCTGTGTGTGCTGCCAATGCACAGTAAAGCCTGTAAA
>JAOYSI010000003.1:1003219-1017379 GCA_025775065.1 Hiodon alosoides | reverse complement strand
AATGTTAGTAAGAAAATATAAGAGATTGTACCCAAAAAGTAACCAGTCCTGGTCTACTTAACCTGTGCTTAGGAGGGCTCACCCTAAACTTAAGTTCAAATTTCAGAATTTCTCAGTTGCCAACCTTCACCAGCGTTTGCTTAACCTGTTGTAGACAAAGTTTTAATGCCAAGAGACAGTGGTATGCTGGTAGCAAAGGTGCGTGGTGACTAATACCAGTCAGTTTTGCACATACGAAAGGGTTTTTAAGTTTATTTATTGGAACATTTATTGTAAAAGCAGCAATTTTGCAGATCTGTTTGCATATAAGTTTCCTAATAAAATGGACCAATTTTTAAATCTTTTCTTCGGAAAATAAGTTAAGGAGAGAGCATTTGGGGTAGATGAACCATGAGTATAATGACCTGTGCCTCCTTACAATACACACATTTCTTCCTTTCTTTTTTGGGTTAGTAAGTGTGGAGGGGCATTGTGGCTCAGCCTTCAGCATAGATGCCTCACAGTGCCAGGGTCTAGATCTGAATCCAGCTTGGGTCACTGTTCGCGTGGAGGACTCCGGTTGACTTTGAAAGTCTAAAGATTTTGTGGATTAAGTGGATTGTCTTGTGTGTACAGCCCTGTAATAGACTGAAGGCCTGTCCCGTGTGCACCCTATGTCTGTTGAAATGGGACCCAGTGCCCTGTAACCCTCAGCGGAAGTCTGTGGTAACTGGAAAATGGATTAATGATGATGATTTTGTCACGCTTCACTCTTCTGTTACTCCGTCACGTTTTTCATTTCACCTAATTAATCAATTAACATTCAGTTTCGTTCATTCTTTGTTTTCATTCGCCCAGCACCTCTCAAGGTTTTGTAGTTGGGATTCATTGTTCTTGTTTTCATGTACCTAGTTCCATGTGTCATTAAAGAGCATGTTAGGTTGAACTTTGACTAAGTCTCCTTGCTGTGCCTCGAAAGCCGTGTGTGGCCAGGACTTAGTCTGTGTGGGAGCTGCACTTGGGTTCATCCCTGCTCTGGTGACAGTTTTGTATGTGTATTAACCAATGCAGCTTGTGAAAAAATGCTCATATCAACTAGTTATTTCACAGAGTGATTCAAAACAAGTAACATGTTTTTTTTGTTGTTGCAAGAAGTAATTATCTTAGCAGATACTGTAAATACATTAAATACAGAGCTTTTCCAAAAGCCAGAAGTTTCCCTAATAAAACACCCCTTCTGGCAACATGCAGATTCATTCTGATCACAAACTGGTTGATTCAGCTCATTTCTGAGGGCCCACATGTGCTTCACACTTAGGTTGGGACCAAATAAAAACTCTGGCAACCCACCAATCACACTTTACATAATTCTATTAAATCCTTTCTATTCTGCTTTATACGAGGAAGAAATTAGATGAATAAATTTTAAAAAAGAGTGATTAGCAATGTTTTGACCTTACTGTGTCAGAAGTGACTGAAAACTGCGCAACTCTCACCTTCGACATGAATGTAGCTGAAACCAATACGACATAACCAAGCAAGGCTGGTAAATGTTCAGATAACCGAAGGATGGAAATCTTTAAGAGACGGAGAGGCGGCACTGTACCACTGACCTTGTGACGTGCGGCTTACCGCCGATCTGCTCAAACCCTGGCTCAGACAAGCTGACGGAGCGGACCGAGTTGGGTGACGAAGACCGCGGCTGGCCGTCTGTCCTTCCAAGGGGTTCGTCCTCAGAGTCTTCCCGCGACGCAGAGCCCCCGAGGCGGTCGGACTTCGGGGTGTCCACCGCGGGTGTCTCAGTGAGAGAAGGGTCAACGGCAGCCATCTCTGGGAAAGCCTGGAAGGCAGTGAACGCTGCAAAACGGAGACTGATCAGAACATTATGTCGAGAAAGAGTTCAGGACCTTGGAGTGGCGATACCTCCCTCACACTGCTGCCAGTGCTGTAGGGTAAAAGTCACAATGATGTCGCAAAGAACAAAATGGTCTGATCGAGAAGAACTTCAGTTATGAGGAGGATGAAGGTCACTCTTGATTGTGCCACCATTTAACTTCTGTTCGCAACACAACATTTTGACCATGCTGTTATCCGTGAAACATTTGTTGGTAATGCATTTATAAATGATAGCTATGGGAGTAATTTCGCATTCATTCATATGTAATATTGAAGGCAGTTTCAGTTGTCAAAGTTGTCCCCATTTAAAAATAGCATAACATACCTTTAACAAATATTCTGCAGCAAATCCACAAAGTAAATATGAAATAAACGATGTCGAAAAAACTCAACATAGAGCTTAACAAGATTTGCACACTAACAGTTGCGGTAAGTATTAATCCAATTGAATAAAATAAAAGACGCGTCAGTCAGTTAAATCACGAAGAGGGTGCTCTTCTGACCAGTTCAGTCTCAGCAGCACGATGTGTCGTTGATAGTAGGCGGCTATTTATGACTAACCGAGTCGGAAGATAAACGAGTTTGGAAGAGAGACTTTGGCCGTTTCAATGACACTTAAAATGTTTAATAAAACATTGATGTGGCTGTGGCCACATAGCAAATTGATTAAAACAATAACAGTCAAGAGGAATTTCTTGTTCATTTCTGAAAGACATACATTTTGCTGTAGGCTGCTGTCGATTCTAATATAAAAGTTGCCCAGTTTCTAAAATCTTATGTAAAAAAAACGAACCCAGTTGTGGATTAAAAGTTACATAATTTTCTGACTTAAGTGAAGTAAAATGCAGCTGTAATGTAGGCCTAAGATTAGGAAATAAGAGTCGGGAAGATGTTCGAGGCAGAAGAGAAACCCGGAGAAACGAAGTAGTAAAAAGGTATTAAAATTGTAGCTATTTTGTTCTAGTAACAGAAGTTCTGTTTGTTGTCAAGAAATTCTTCACTCACGATTAAATCCATAAACATGGAAGCTACAGAGAACATTATTTGGGAAACAACTGCAAATATGCAATAACGTAAAAATACTTTTCTATTGTTATGAAAGCATCACCCGTATCCGTTTTTAAGTTTTTAAAAAGTGTATGTGATCAAAATATTATCACTATATTATTATTAAATAATTATTACAATATCAATCAAATCGTTTGAATTTTTTTTTTTTTTGTGTCAAGAAGGAACATAATAAAATGAAAGGCAACGGGAAAAAAACAGTCTTATATATTACTTTTTAGGGTATATTCTGTAGCCAACGCCACTGCAGCTGCAATCTGATAATACTGATTTTGCCTAAATATATATTTATTAATAAAATTCAATTAAATGTTATTAGAGGGGTTGTCAAAAAGGGGTTGTTTCCAAGTCTAGGCTTGGAAAAGAAGACATGAAACAGAAAGAAAATAACTGAATTTCTCTAGTACAAGCACGCTAAGGGGAGGTCAGATTGAAGTATTTACAAATTTAAAATGAATCAATAGAAGCTATTTCAACTTCTTGTCTGTGAAAGGAACTAGAGGACACAGTTGGAAATTAATTAAAGATAAAATTCAAACTGACATTGGGACGTTATTCACGTGAAGACTCATACAGGAATGCTACCGCAGTTTATTACTTTATACATTTATATATGTATTCATTTGCGACTTACTTAGCCATTAAGGCAATATACATTTTTTCACAAAAAGAAAACAGATAAATAAAAAGACAGTCGCATAAACGTACATCTGCAAAAAAATAGTTACCCAGTATTCTAATGGTAACAGCTGATGTGCCTCAGTCCATCAAACTGTGACATGCAAGTACCCAGTAATTGAAATAAGGGGGAGATATCAGGGTACAGACTGTAAAGGTGGATTTTAGGTGGATGTGGGAATGCGGTCTTGGCATCTCATTCCACCACTGCAGCAATAGGACAGAGAATGAATATGATCCAGATGTATGACCCCCAGATAGATGGAACTGCTTTTAAAGAAAATAGGTCTTTAAGGGGCATGGGGTTGGATTTCTGCGACATATAGGATGTGTTCTTAGCTCCTTGGAAGTACCAAGGGTTTGAACCTAACGTGGATCGTGATAAACTAAACAGTTATTTAAATTCATGTTGTACATTTGAAAACATATTTGAACAATGGCAGTAATTCTGAATCGTGGTCAGGTGATTTGAAGGTTGACTTTCCCTGCACTTTGCACACAGCAGCTGCCTTGAATGTGAAATAAATTGCAGGGCCTTTGCCATTCCAGACTAAACACAACATTGGCCCTGGGCAGTGAGCCACGCTACAAATATCTGCCAGCTATTGGTACAGAAGGGTTGACGCAAGTACACTGGGAATTGATAAGAAATTAATTCCTTTGTCGGCACTCTTTACCCCAGTACTGCAGTTCGAGATTTTAAAATCAACAGAAGTGATTTTCGACTTGATTTAGCAACAGGCCAAAGACGAACACACTGAGTCTCGAATAAAGCAACGGCGTGTAAGATGTTTTTATTTCTTTTCTTTTTTTGGTGTGAAATCAGTTATTTAGCAGATTAAATACGCTGGCTCTTAAAATACGTGGGAAAGGTGGAACGTATTTGTATATGTATATATAAAAATTCCGCAATTTCCTGAGAAAACTGAGGTTATGAATAGACATTAATTACTATGGAAAACGTATTCCGTTTTAAACTGCTCCAAATTTTCACTGACCAAACAGACTGAACTTGTCAACTGCAAACTGTAGTTTACAATCATACATAATACAAAATGTTTATTTTGACGAATACGGATGCAATTTTAAAAACATTTTTCACAATTACGAGTTAAGACTACAACAACATTTGTCTCATTATTGTTGGCAAAGTACTGAATAACTGCTGAAGATGTATCCACTTCGGTACGCGTATACCGGCGTTTGTGAGTAGCAAATCTGTTTGAACTGGAAGTTCTTCTCAAACACAACTTTAGCCGTTCGTATACGCGTATATGATTGGCTACAGCTTTATAGCCTTCTAGGTCGTAGAGATCTTCATGGCTCTGATTGGTTGTTTGAATGTGTTTGCAAAGCGGGAATTTAATTGATTACATTCTTCACTATTCTTGCTGCTCACACTAAGGTAACAAAAATATATATTTATTGTTGTTACATGGATGGATATTAAACACAACCTTAAACATTTTTCTAAAGAACAGGCATTTTTTGAGGCATTCCACTTGTGCTATGGCGATTAGCCATAGCTTGTCATGAAAACAACGGTCAAATGTACTAAACTAGGTTTTAATCGGTTGCCTGCTTTCTAGTCGTATATGTTACAGAACTGATTTAACTAGTTGCTTAGCACTAGCCCCAAGCTAACTAGTCCTCACTCGTTAGATAGCGAATAAACCAAGGCTGGGACCCGATCTAACAAGCACTTTACCCACCCTTTTTCCCTTTTCTTATTATTAAGAATTATTCATCAGTTGGCTTATTTATTGTGAGTTAACCTTATGAAATATTAACTCATACATAATCAATGGTTTCATATGTTTAATATATTCTGAATGCAGCTACCCTTAAAAAGTGAAAATATATTTATTTGTAACAATTCACCATCAAAGTGTTAGATGATTAAGAGCTGTGCTGCTAGTGTTGCATATGAACTGTTGTGTTGCCGTGGCATATTAATTATTAATTAATTATTAATTATTATAGTGGATGCAGTTGTCTTGCATAAAAAGGCTACCTGAATGAAAAGATATGAGTTTCAGTTAGCAGGTTTTTATATGATTTTTATATGAAATTTCTGTCAACTGCGATCCCATGTTTTCCCAGTGGTGGCACTGTTCTCACATCATGGCTATGACTCCAGTGGACTACACGATTGGTGGCGTGAAGATCCAGTTCCCTTGCAAGGCCTATCCTTCTCAGCTTGCCATGATGAATTCGGTAAGCGCCGCAGTGTGACGAGCGGGACCCAGGCTCTCCCCTGGCCGTTCTGGTCTATGTCATCCAGGTGGGGCTCGCAGGAAGGAAGGAATTGCAAAGACGAATAAAAAATGTCTGCAGTACAGAGTATTTAAAAATGAAATCTGCCAGTTAGACGGTTCTCTTTCTTTAAAATTTTAATCGTATGGAACAGTGTAGAGGATTGGGATTGGAGGTCGTATTATATCATCTTTGCATTTTGAGGTATTTTTACTAAACTCATATATTCATTTTCTTTTTCTTTGGCCGCTTTGTGTGTTACAAGATGATTGTATTCTCAACAGATTGTGCGAGGTCTGAACCATGGGCAGCACTGTCTGCTGGAGAGCCCCACAGGCAGTGGCAAGAGCCTGGCTCTGCTGTGCTCAGCTCTGGCCTGGCAGCAGGCCCAGTACGGTACGGACAGGGAACCAAGCTTTGGGCGGGGTCTTTTCACTTCAGTTTTCTCTCTGGGTCCTTTTCTAAATCCCAGAAGTCTCACTGCTTGGGCAGTGGCACATGAGTTGTATAGTTATAGCTAATGACCACTCTTAATAAAATATTCAAAAATGTGACGTCACATATGTACTGCTTTTTTGGATTGGTCCAGTTGTAATGCAAGTTAGAGCTCCACGTTTTTAAATTGGCCGGCGTGTGTTTAAAGAGTGAAGGCAGTCGGGTGTTTTCCATCACATCGTGACTGATATGTTGGTTTTTACTGGTTTGGAAAGGTAAGGGAGAACAGGAAGGAAGTGTCCCCGGGGAGTGTAAGAAGCCAGAGGTGACCACACCCTGTCAATGTGCCTGCCACACCCCCAGCAGCATGGGACCGAAGGCAGCCATTGTGGACCTCACATGCCAGGACACCAAGGTCCCCACGCAGTGTACATCCCCTCCGTCGGACACAGGTGACCATCCCATCAGCTCGGACAAATGCATTCTACGACAGGATTGCTGCCTTTGAGACGCTTTGCCGTTGGCTATGATAGGGCAGAAATAGAGGTGTATTCGTCGGCAGATTGGTGACCTGGTGTTAGGACCTGGTTGTGACAAGCTGCTTGTGTTTCAGTGCTTCCACTGGAAGACTACGGGCCCAAGAGCGGCACCCTGTCCTCTCGGCTGTCCGTTAAGCTACGGGATTCCCTCACCAAGGACAAGGATGAGGATTTCCAACCAGACAGAAAAAGAATCCGCGCCCCTGCCGTTGATCAGAAGGTACCCCTGAGGGCCTGTACGTCCCCCAGTTTCCCCCAGTGCAAGATCAGTGTCTGGCTCCAGCCAATCTGCCTTTGTGCCTACATAGGGGAGGAAGAGGAGGTGCCTGGAACAGGGAGTGGTCTTCATTGATGACGCTGAGGAGGCTGAGAGCTCGCTCCTTGGGGCCCGGACCTGGACTGCGGAGGTGAGCTACCAGACCCCGGGGACAGATGCCCATTAATACACGCTGTGCTGTGTTAGAGGTGCGCTAGGCCCCTCCCCGGCCCCTCCCCGGCCCCTCCCTGGCTCCTCCCTGGCTCCTCCCCGGCTCCTCCCCGGCTGTACAGCTTCACCGGTGCCCCGGTATCCAGCATGGTCTGCGTCCTCTAAATGTGGGTCCTCTAAACGGTGACATGCGTTATAGATATTTTAGCTGAAAACATTTAATGGAGTACCATTGTGTATGCATGAACGCTTTTCTAGTTTAGAGTGCTTAAAAAATGAAATGGCCATGCTGGCTTAGCGTCCTCTGGGTCACGTGGATCACATTTCTTTAGTCGGCTATTAATGTTTGCTATATTTGAGTTGAGTTAGAATGTGAAGGTGTTAGCTAGGCCGTCTTTGTAGGAATTTCTCTTTTTTAAAACGTAATTAAAGCTTAAGATGGATGCATAGAGGTATAAAAGGATTTTTATAAAGCGCGTTAAACTTTTGTTTTCAGTTGCTTTTTAGACCTGTAGATAGATTTTGTCCTGCAGATACTATTGGATGTTTTTGTGTCTTTGGGGTCCGTCTTTATTAGTACGTACTTAGCTCCACTGGGTGGCAGTAGAGTCCACTGAATGTCTGTACTTTTCTTTGTTTCTGTAAATTGTTGGCATTATAGTGTGAGTGCTTGTTGTTGATTGTATCAAAGATAGAAGCTTAATCATCTTGGACGTACATTTGTTAGGCATGTATTTTACCGACCATTTAAAATATTTTTTTTCATTGGCTTCTTGTTAGTGGTGTGGAATGGATGGTAACACAGGGAAACAGTAGGAATAGACATATCGCATTAATATTACATTCCTTCAGTAAGCGGTTACAGTTGGCATTCCAGGTTTTCATCATGCACTGTGTCATTTACCGCACAATGGCTCCCTAATTCTATCTGCTGGATATCCCTTAAATTTCCATTAGTGCCTAGTGGAAAACGGATTCTGAATCGGTGCTTCTTTATTGCCGTCTGTCATTAAGTGGATAAGCAACGGATAGGCTGATGCAATTCCTACGGCAGGTTTTAGTGAGCCGCTAATGACGACGTTCTGGTTGTGCGTGCGCGTGTGGTAGTGTGTGCGTGTGCGTCTGTGTGTGTCTGTGTGCGCGTGTGCATGTGTGTGTCTGTGTGCGCGTGCATGCGTGCACACACAGAGGAAACAGCGGGAATGTGTTTCCCTGGTCCAGTGATCCTAGCCGTTTTTCCACTAAAGCGCTAACTGACCTATAAACCACAGTGTGGAATTTTTAATGCTGGGGGCCCCCTGCGGCCTCCATTGTGTGACACTGTGTGCATTTCACCACCCCATTCCCAGCACAGGTTACAGGAGCGGCGGCACGGGCAATGGCGGTTGTGTAATAGTATGAAGTTTATTTTCCGGCCCTTGCGGAGTGCGCTAACCCTCGTTCCCCCTCACCGACGCAATCTACCGAGAGCGCTACGAAAATCAAATGCATTGTAACAAACACCCCGGGTATCAAGGAGCCGGCAGTGAAAAGAATCTGTGTTAATGTGCTCACCCATCACACAGAAGAACATATTGCTTACAACCTGTACAATGGGCTAGGAGTGACTTCTGTTACACGTTCCTCCAGACTGGCAGACTGTTACAATGGGGTCCTGGGGCGGGCGAACGGGCCAGCTTCTTTACAGCCACAGGAGAGGGGGGGCGGAGGGCTTGGGTTTCGCACTCCCCAACCCGACACCGCTCTCCATCCCGTGCTCGCTGACTGACGTGTTGAATGGGCCCTTTGAAGCGAGCTCCAGTTTAATTAAAAGGTTCGCCTCGCCTCGCCTCGCAGTGATCTGTGAAGCCTGGGATAAATATTGAATGGGGTTCACCCGCTGGTTACCGCGCGGCGGGGATAAACAGATGCTTTGTGAGGAGGGGGCTCTGGAGAGATGGGGGCGGCAGAGGGCGCGAAAGAGACGACCCCTCCGGGCCCCTCCGTGTGACTCCCGGGAAGCGGGACGACGGGCCGCGGCCCCGGACAGCCACGCCAGCGCGACGGGACTCTGCTTTCGCTCCCCGACGCAGCCGCCAGTGTGAGATTTCACTCTCTCAGGTGTCTGCGTTACAGCAGCGAGAAGCGGAGAGGGCTGCTGAAGAGCGACCTTTTCTCCCTCAGAACCAGCCAGGGTGTCGGGCTACCTGTGTTACGGGCTGATGGAAGGCCTGGTCGCTCTGCACTTCACCTGTGAAAAACCACACTGCCCGACAAGGCCACAGCTAGTACCCAGGCACTGCTTCTCAATTAGTTTGCCAGGTGGCCAGAGTGGTGGGAAACTTCTGCTGCCTTCTCATGGATACACAGTATGTACATGGCAATGATAAGTCCTCTAACATGGCGAGGTCAGTTAGTTAATATGATGCTGTTTCTTTGCTTATGAAGAAAGTCCTGTATGACAGTGTATGTCCTTGTAGATTGAACACATTTTTTTTCTCCAGTGACATTGTGTAATGCCTTGTTTGACGCCAGGCGAGTCTGTTGCAGGCCACACAGATTAAATACCGCTGATCTGCGTAGAAAAACGTTTAGGTGTTGCCAGGGAGATGTGTCGGCAGGAAACGGGCAAGCGGGCCCATGTGCTATGAGGAAGAGCCGGGGGTCAGTACAGCCAAGACTCCCGAGCGCTACGCTATCCACCCGGGGTTCGTTGGCAGGGTCCCCAGCAGCCCACAGTAGTTCGAGCCTTCCTGATTAAACTCCGCATGGACACGCGGAGTGTGTCTGTGTGTTTGCATGTGTATGGGCGGGTCGTGTTTCGGGAACCGGGGGGCGGTGGTCGCCGTTATCTGCATTCCGGGGGTGTCTCCTCGCCGTAGCGATGCAAGCGAAGCCGAAACTGTCAGGCCTCTCGGAGCGCGTAACGGATACCCTTGTGTCAGCTGTTTCCTGCGCTGCCGCTGACAAGGGCCCCCATTCACAACTGGCCCCCTTTATCCCCCTCGATGAATAAGTAATTATTCCATATAGAAGGCAGGATATTTGGACCTGGCTATTTAATGTGGCAGCAGTGGGTAAAGCGATCCCCCCCGGCAGAGGCAACCGGAGCCCGGCGCGTAACAATTCCACCAGGGCCGTCACCCTACCCGCTTCCAGGGCCCTGTTTATTTGGCACATCAGTAGAGCCTTTATCCCAGCTGAGTGACAGCTCGGGAAGGGGTCACATTTACCTCCATTCTACTGCGCATTGTAATATTTAATGGCAAACAAGGTTGAGAAGGACCGTGGGTAACCCAAGCCTGCCTTTCCACCGAGACGGAGGCTAAGAGACAGTTTGATCCCTGCTATTGTGGCGTAACACACGTCGTGACTTAGCAATTGTTTATAAGAGATAATCTTACCGTTCACAGTTTGCCAAAGAAAGGAGGGGAAAGAAAGAAAGCTGGAGTATTTTATTATCGGCGGTGATGTTGCTCGCCGGCCATTTGCCGAAATGCGAGCGAAAGCCAGCGCCGGTAAGGGCGTTCCGGGAGAGACTTTCTGGGCGCACCTCGTAACCCTTACGGACCGCGTACAAAGCGGAGAGGACCTGCCCGCTGTTGTGCAGGGCCCTCTGGGAGAGCGTGAGTGCACCCCACAGGCTCTCCCCTCTGGGGAGCGAGTCTGCGCTGCCAGTGTGAGTGCCAGTGTGTGTCATGGCTCTGAATGGCTGGGAAGTGGGACACTTAGAGGGCTCCTACCTGCCCGGGGATCGCTTTCTGTGAATGAAATGCCATCTGCTTCCTCCACAACTGAGGAGACCCAATTAAAAACCAGTTTCATTGCTAAAACCCCGTTTCATTGCTCAGAATGGCTGCATGGTGTATAGGCTTTCAGATTAAGGGGAGGTTATCCTATCCCTACTGGCACAGCTTCTCGCCGGCACTGTCTTTGAATGGTTTGTTTTCTATATATGTTCGAATGCCACAGTCCAGTACGGACTTTGAAAAAGGTCCATTTGAGATATTCAGTTTTATAATAAGGCGGCAGTGACGTGCGGTCTGCCTATTTAGTCTTATCGAACGCTTTTGGAAAACCTTGGGAAGCATCTTTATGGTTCTGGCATAATGCCTGGGGTAATGGAACCAGCAGATTGCAGGTTCAAAGCTCAAGGTCGGGGTATTTTACTACAAAATACATGGAAGAAAAATTTCCGTTTTAAATAAATAAATAAAAATTAATCCGCTGCCGGCGTCAGGTTTAGGAAATCCATTTGTAAGATCCAACAGCGCAGGCTCCCGTGTTGCGTAGTCGGTGAAGGGACACGCCCGAGCTCAGACTGCGGCCTATGAGCTGGAGTTTTGGTTCGAGTCCAGCTCATGTCATTAGCCGATTGTGACTGGGAGAGCGCGGTGTGGGCTGGGTAAACATGAACCGTCATCTTTTACTATATGATTAAAGTACCTTGTGCTTGTGTAGGAATTAACAACAACATTTTGTCTGTATAATGTGGAAATGTGTACCTAATAACACAATGATTATTATGTTATTTGGTACCTTTTTTTGGTGATATTTCAGTATTAGAGTTAAGGGCCCACACCTGTAGGTGTGCAGGTGTTTTCTGTGATAACACTAGTTCCCCTAAAAACGTTCTTCTCTCATCCGCCAGCTACGTTGGCTGGTTGACTGACTTTAACGTTTTGCGTTTTTTCTTTTCCGCCTGCCTGTGTCCCGGGCCCTGCTCCCTGTGTCCCTGCGCTGGCACCCTCAAGGCACCGAAGCCTTCAGAGAAAGCCAAGGACAAGGAGAGCGCTGGCGGCGCGGCGAGGAAGGTCCCCAAGATCTTCTTCGGGACGCGCACCCACAAGCAGATTACCCAGATCACCCGGGAGCTGAGGCGCACCCTCTACTCCAGCGTGCCCATGACCATCCTGTCCAGTCGAAACCACTCCTGCGTCCACCCCGAGGTCGTGCCCCACGCCAACCGCAACGAGCGCTGCAAGGAACTCCTGGAGGCCAAGAACGTGAGTCCCGCTCGGTTCGGCTCCGTTTACAACTATTGTGATTCTCTGTTGCAGGCGTTGGGTTTGTGTCAAATGTCTTCCGTATCGCTTGCAAGCTAATGTTTATGCTCAACGTCTGCCCCAGTGCAAAAAAATTGAAGCAGCTTTGCTGATTATTGTGCAGTTCCGTTGTGTTATCTTCAAAATGTTGTTTGGGTATTACACTTTTGTTGAATAACTTACCCGAGGAAAGTTGGGCAGAGGTTACATAGTTTGTAAGAACGTATTTGAAAACAGTTTGTTTAATTATACACTCTCTTAATCCCTATGAATGAACGCGTTAATCCATCTAATCCTTAACTAAAAAAGTGGCCTTAAATTCTGCAATGGGCCGCTACTTCAAATTTAAAATTCATAATTTTATACCATATTTTCATATATATATAAAAAAAAAAAAATTCTAAAGTTTCCAATATAGATGACAGTAATTGCTTAATTAATTACCAGCAATTATCGACTACATATCAATAAATACTATTTTGTCATGTTTTAATTTCTTCCCACTTGTCATCACCAAAACGGCTCAGAGTAGAGCTGGATTCCAGACCTCTGTTCTGCTTTCTGTGGCTCAGAGGTCAGTTGGCGCTGCCCTGTTCCCAACAGCAGTTCTCCCGAAAGTCTTTTGTTGGAATTCACGTCTTAAATCGGTCTCTGTTGACCTAAAGTTGACCCGCGTTCTGCTGCTCGGGGGAAATGGCCATATTTCCTGAGACGAAGTGGCCCTGTCAGACCGTATTGTGAGTGGGTACTAATTTAAAAGACTTTCACTTTGACAGACTTGTAAGAGAAAGATGAGTCTGCTCGAGATCACCGGGGCCGTAACACAAACCCTCCGTTTAAGGATTTGCAAACAAAATCCTGCTACAGTAGCCGCGGGCAGCAATTATCGGCAATAATACCGGCAATCAGTCATAGCGGGCTTTTTGTCGTGCTGCCATGTCAGAAGCTTCAAACGGGCTTTGTTCTGAGGGAGTGGGTTCACTGTTCACGTCATCCCCGAGCCCGTGTGATGAGCCCCAATTACACTGTCACCAGAGGTGTCGAGAGGGGACCGCGCCGGCCGGACCTCTCGTCTTCCCGTCATTACAGCTCAAAGCCCTTGTTCTGCTGGTGTCCCCTTTACCCCCACGCCCCCCAGTCATCACACACATTTCATCAGGGTCCCAACAGCACTGGGGTGCCAGAGGGGTGTTCGCCTTTCAGACACTGGTCGTGAGCATGGATGAGGTTGCACCCTGATTGCGTCTGTTTCTGCACGTGCAGGGCCAGTCGTGCCGCTACTACCACAACGTGCACAAGATGCGGGACCAGGGCGCGCTGCAGTGGGCCCACGGCCTGCACCAGGCCTGGGACATCGAGGAGCTGGTGCGACTGGGAGGCAAGCTGCGCTCCTGCTCCTACTACGCCGCCCGCGAGCTCATGCAGGAGGCCGACATCGTCTTCTGCCCTTACAACTACCTGCTGGACCCGCTCATCCGGGAGAGCGTGAGTGTGGGGGACAGAAAGCATATATTCATATCACATATATTCGCCGCACATGTGACTGTCTGTCTGTAGTAGAACCGTTTCGGTCAGTCTTGACCTCCGCTGCTTCTCCTTCTTGACCTCGGCACAGATGGAGATCAACCTGAAGGGGCAAGTGGTGGTGCTGGACGAGGCTCACAACATCGAGGACTGTGCCCGCGAGAGCGCCAGCTACACCCTCAGTCAGACCGAGCTGCTGTTTGCCCGCGAGGAGATAGACGGCATGGTGAACCACAACATCAGGCGGAGTCACCACGAACCCCTGCGAGCCTTCTGCTGCAGCCTCATCAAGTACAAACTGCCTAGCCAGCCTGGTTACCCTCCTTACCGCACC
>JAOYSI010000003.1:982074-999497 GCA_025775065.1 Hiodon alosoides | reverse complement strand
GAGAGAGAGAGAGGAGAGACCTTTAAAGCTATAAGAGGAAATAAAGAAAAAAAAATCATAGTAACTCAATATAGCTAATGATGTTATTTTTAAAACCCGACAATTAAATAGCTCTAAAGATTTAAAAAAAAATGTTTTGCATGTATCTCATGAACTTAGTTGTAGGGCTGATACATATTTACGAAATAACACCGCAGTGTAAATAACCTTTGTTTTAAATAAAAATACAATTTTCTTTTTGAACGAATAAATTACAAAAACATTTAAATGTTTGCAATTGAATAACTTTTTAGCGTTAAGAAATCATAACAATGACAACGCGGTAGCTTTTCGTGCTCTTAAGCATCGATCTGCTTTCTAGAAGTGATGAAGTTAATAAATCTTACATTCATTTTCTGTTACAACACCCAATCATATAATATTTTGTATTTATTAATTTTCAGAAAAGTATCAAATGATACAAAAGTTTGTGTATTTTTAAAAAACAAAAATTGCAATCCTCACTTAAACCAATGTCTGTAGCCTAAGTGTTTTAAAACGCCCCTCAAATAGTTAAATTTCAGTCCATAGAAAGAGCAAAGGAAATGTGTTATTGAAATAATTTGAAAGGGGGGCGGCAGTACTTCCGTATTAAACACAACGTGTCTATAAATACACTAAAATTACTATTTTTTTTCTATTTATATCAAAACACAGACAATACCAGACCACAGTGAATGGGAAACTCAGATAAAAACATGAATCACGCTTCTTAGAACAAAATAGAACCTGCGGCTTTCGCACGGACTGTAACCAAATGATTGCCACGAACAAATCTCTTTTAAATGACTTTCTGTTGTTGTTGTTGTCTTAATAAAAATTATAATGATAATAATAATATTAATAATCTCAAAATAAATTTGATTCTAACTCCAAATCGGACTGCTAATATGTAAATTTTGCGGACACAATATGTTTGCATTCGCATCACTGGGGAAACACAATACATGTTAAGTAAATATGTTCTGTATATGTTCAGTAAAAATATATAGTAAGTATTTGTCGTGTTGGTCAAAATTCGGACCTAATAGTTGTTTAAAATGAATCATTCAAATTGAAATTTAAATTGACGCGGAGTTAAGTGTCCTTAACTTTGATTGATAAATACGGTTAAGAAACGAAAAACTATTACTTATTCACTTTAATGTTTTAGATTAAGTTAGGGAAACCACCATTGCAGGTTATTGTTTGATTCCACTCAGCACCTCCCGCACGACACACAACCTCTACTCCCCCCCACAACAAGCTTTTATTTGTTTTTAGAAGTTACACATTCGCCAATGAAAATAGTTTCTGTGTTTTGATTTAATCAACATGTTAGCAGGTAAAGTATTGTCATGAAAACAATGATATTAATAATTTACAAAGTCTTCTTCTGAACACCTTCTGGATACATTATTGGATTCCTCGCGCGCTTAGAAGTGCCATATTAACAGTAAGCCTACACACCATAGACCATAGACTATAGAACATAAAATGCGCGTTTGAAGTTTAATATTTTGTTTTGACTTTCACTGATGTCGTTGAAATGAGCCCGGACGATCTTGACACGACATTGTATAAAAACTTTTAAAGATCCTGAGATTAGTCGTTATGTTGTCATTTTGAACGTGATTTAAAATAGCAGATTTGTACAGCTTAAGTACTTTAAATAATAATTATTAATATTTGTTAAGGGATATTTTAATGGGATAATAGGAATTATTTATATTCCAGTGGAGACCATGGAACAGACAGCAAATATACCGACGGTAGAGGGCGCTGTATGATTGGAATGTGTTATAAACCACCACTCCGTTTTGCAGTGTGGCTAGAATAGAGTGTATGTTTTTCTACATTGCATTTGAATACAGAAACTTCAGTGTGATTTTTATCACATTTCAAAGTTTAATAAAAAAAAACGTTTGTATGTAGTTCTAAAATATATATTTAACCGTAGACTATATAAGTGTAGGTGAATCAATTGACAACCAATTAATTAGGCTTTTAAAATAACCCCATATCAGAAACGTTCCACCTTCTCCTTTCCATTCCAGATTTTTCTTTTCAATTAGAAGTGTGATTCTGCACTATTTCCTGGATGTTAGTGTAATAATACAAAACATTTAACACAAGTTTAACACATTAATTTTTTTATTGAAATTGTGAGAGAATTCAACAAAACATTTGAATTTACCCGAATAACCAGCATAAACGAGATACGCTTTCAGTTTAAATATATATATAGCGCCCACATCGAAGAGGAATGTAATAAATCTCTTCTGTGCTGGAGTGAAATAAAAAACCTGAGGTCTTCCTACCTTTGAATCTCCCGCTGTATATTATCAGCTAACGGTTGTTTGGGAGTTCACTTCGTTGTGATTAGTGTTGTCGGCGATTGCAGCTATGTAACGATGGCACACACGTTTCCTTCACGTGTCACAGGCGGGATAAACAGCAATGCATCACAGATATAGAAACATTTTCGGTTTCAAACCAACAAGCGCTAAATAGTTTTCATTTACAATATATGTTCATGTAAAATGGGAAAAAAAAGTAACGAGTTAAACTCTAAATATTATATACACGCCAATGTACAGCTTTGAATAAATTAATACCAATTTGCATATTCTGGGATCCTTATAGCTTATTTACAGAATTACTTTTTTTAATTACATAAATAGTTCAGATACAATTGTCCGTCAGTTATTAAAAGCGATCTCCTACAACTGTTAATGAAATCAGTTTTCATGACGGAACGTTTAGTTTTTCCATCCCTTTTGAAATATTACCGTTTACTTTTTGGCTGTAGGCTTGTTTTATTTAAAATCTACCGGCCACCTCTATATTGCGCCTCTCTATTTTTGCTGCCTCGAGCGAAAATATGAAGTTCCCAAATCATTCACGCACTGCATTTTTTTAATCAAACGCATTTCTTACCCTGAAAAAAATATATTTTAATGGACTGATGTTCGTGTTCATTAATTTATCAGCAGTTTCTAACCTTGTTACTGCTTGTGTGGGCAATTTCTTACTCATCAATTTACTTCTCAACAAGTCTGTTTTTGTTTGTATGGTTTGCAGGCCTCCTTGAAATCGTCACATCTCCTCTCTGTTCAAGTTTTAACCACTTAGAACGTCAAGTTTATTGAAGCGAATATATGTCCGTTTGGTTGTCCATTTAAAATATTGCAATGTTTATGTTTTAACGAAAGCGTACCCCCTAACAACCATCTACGGCGATGCCCGCGTTTCCTGTCGGCCACTCCATCCAAGCGAATATTTTATAATCTGCAATGTGCTGTACAAATTCAGTTCCTAATGACTCATGGATATTTCAAGCCAAGTCATGGATAGGATTTGAAATTCTCCTTTTATCACTTCGGGGAATCTCTAGATGGGGAGTTATCCCTCTGGCTTTCAAGCCCGCTGACCAGTCTCTGTATATTCTGAAGTTCGTTGATGGATTCCTTCAAAGCGGTTTTGGGGGAACCGGTTCTGTGGCTGGACCCCGCTTTGTGGTTGTGATGCTCAGGCGCGGGGCTCGTCTCCCTGCTACCCGATTTTGAGGACTCAGATCCTGGGTTGAGGCTGGTTGGCAATCCGGTGGTAAGCAGATTTGTGCTTTGAGGAATAGACACCGGAATCTGGTAGGGGTTGAAGCGCAGCCTGGGTCTGGAGCTGCCCAGGAACGGGTTCCTGGAGAGTGAGGTGGCTGCGCTGCTCGCAGGTAGAGCAGAGGCTGCTGCCGCCGCCGCCGCCATGTAGGTGTATGGGTACGGGAACAATCCCCCGAAAGCAGGCATTGGAATACCCTGTAACGAGACCCATTTATAGAAAAAATTAGTTCATCTAGGTTTAATCAAATATAAACATCAGTCTTAAACGAGTAGGGCTAACAACATGGATCAATTTGAGTTTTTAGACAGTCCAATCTTTCACAGAGTTCAACAAAAAGAGATACGTGTATATTTGCACAGACCGTGAGCGAGTTAGCACGTGTTAAGTGGACTACTGATCTTTGCAGAGCCCACCTGTCACGCGCATCCAACCAGTCGCCAGACAGGCTCATTGAATTCAGTCGGTCAATATTTCACTCGATAGGGTGTAAAAAGATATTCTCTTCCTGAGATTGTTTTGGTGTTCATAGTGTTAGTGTTTGTAAAATATCTACACGTTCTTTATTAGTAAATATAATACTAAATAAAGAAATTCGTAAAATCGGTATACAAAGGAGAGAAATCATTAAACAGTGTAATTTCTCAATCGCATCGTTAAATTAGTTAATATATCAAAAAAGCTTCACAGGACATTTAATGGGAAATCAGAAATAGATCGGAAATATGTTTGCCGGTACTACACGACGGAAACTCGGCAAGACGGGCAAAGCGTTTAAGCGTAAGAGAACTTCGCACCATTTTAAAATTTCAAGAAAGGCAAAATGACGCTGCTCCGTGGCCGAAACTGGAACTGTCTTACTGGTCTAAAATTGAACCATTCAATCTGGACGGTAACGGGGGGGGGGGGCGGAGTACTGAGCCAAAGAGATTGACTTCGGCACCGTCTAACCGACATTGACTCCTATAAATACGCAAAATTGACCCGCAACAGATGCGGGTATCGCATACATTCTCGAAGAAACTAGTTTGTTTTTTAAACTACAAACAGTTTAATAATCTAAAATGCCAGTCAAAGATTATAGAACTAACCACATTTTGATCCATGATATATAACATAGCAGGGCGAATAAATGGCTTGTTTACCTGAGAGGCAAGCATGTGCTGTGAAAGATGGAATGGGAAGGGGTTTGGGGTGCTTGTCGCTCCCTGGGCAGACAGCCCGCTGTTCTCCAAACCACCCGCTCCAGATACAGAGGCCAATAAATGCCCCATGCCCATGGCTGAGAATGCCCCGGGGGCCATGGCAAACTGTCCAGGGTGGATAAATAGAGGCTGTCCTGTGTTCAGAGGGTTAAAAAACTGTTGACTGTGCAGCCCAGAAAGAGCCAGGCTTTGCAAGTGGCTTGCGCTGAAGTGCGAGGGGCTCTCCGTCTGCACCATCAGGGGGGAGAACCCCTCTTTGCTGCTGCCCAGGCTCCCACAGTCCCCATCCTTCTTGGAAGAGTCGGTTTCTTTCCGTTGCCTGCTCTCTGACTTGTCCTTCTCCAGGTTCCTGATGCTGAATACGGAGTCGTTTTGTTTCCTGGATTCGGGGTAGCTGTCCTTCTTCTCTGGACTAGGCCTGTCCTTCATACGTTCTTCACATCTGGGGCTGAAGGGAGACAGTGGCTCTGGACCTGGACTGCCCACCACAGTGCAGCGCTCCTCTGGGTGGTCAAGTTCCTGCTCGCTGTCAGTGCAGGTTTTCTCATCTGTCAAACAATAAAATGGTTAATAATATATTAATGTACACTTTCTTTAAAGTCTCACTGGTAGATTAAAAAAAAATAATAATAAATAACTGCTCATAACCAGTCTTTGGAATTCATGCATGGAATATAAACTTAGCAAAACGAGCGCGAATGATATTGCACGTGATCTGACACATTAAAGTACCAGCAGTTAAAACACGCTAAATCACATGTACACAATAAACCATTCAGGATGATTATTGTTAGTGTGGTTGGTTTATCTAACAACGTTCTTCCTGGATGTGGTACTACAGGTCTATTGCACAGAATCAACATTTTTGTATTTTATTTTTGTTATTCTACTTTCTTTTCCTTTTTTTTTTTTTTTTTTTTTTTTGCAGCGGGAAAATATCTAATCTTAACCGATTAATCAAAGGTTAGGCGTCAACAACAACTTTCGGAGTTCATTTGTTGACCATTTGTTGCACCGACCAATATTTTCAGTGTTTTAATATTTAAAGATAAGCCCAAATAACTAACTAATGCTTAACTGGTCAGATTTTTTTTTTCTATGAGGAAACACTTGTCACTGAACCAAACAGCAACCATAAGGGCATTATTTTCCCTACAGACATACACAATTTCACTTAATTAAAAAGATGTAGTGTTGAAAAAGAAACCGCTGATTTCCATTATATTTTATAAATATATCTAATTTAATAAATATTTTGAAAAATATGTTTAATGGATACGTTTTAAAATATTTATCATTTGTTAAGGCAGCTATTTACCTACGTGCCTCCCAACACGATGCATTGTTTTGTCGTGGTTGTCTGTTATTGAATAGCCACATAATTCAAAGACTAGGGCACGTAAAATTCCGAATTATTTTTTATTCAAAGATCTATTTTACCCCAATTTTGTTTTAAGGAAATACAATAATATTTGTTTACAGGAGGCTGTTATATTTTTTAGAAATGTAACGCCGTGACGTAATGAACGAGAAAGCATTTTAACCACACGAGTATCATATTTTAATTTGTTTATACAAATGTATTTTACTTCCGTCTTGTATCATTTGTTCTTTTAAAGTAAAGGAGCTGATTTTATTGTGAAAACAATTATACACGAATACATTGATACTGAATATAATTTGATATACACCATTATATTGACCACACACACAAACGCCTACCTCGGCCGGGTCGGCTAAACCTAAGTGGGCTGGACACGGGTCCGAGTGGGGAGTGCGGAGCATCTCTTCCGGTCGTGGGTTCGCTAGAGGAAGCATCTGAGTCTGCGCCATCTCGATCCACTTTGCATTGATCCTCGTACATACGCAGCGAAGGAAGAGTTAGTTGCTTCCTGTAAGACAAATTAGTTTTCAAACTCAGCATTTCTATGAAAACAGATGTTTACATATAACAGTTTCACTTGTATGAAGGATTGGGATAACGAATACTGATTTGACTGTTTATCTTATTAGAAAATCTTAAAATGTTCCATTAGAGTATGTACTCAATTGTAACGACGGGCAATATTATTAATTGCAGCAAAAAAATAAAACATATGATGAATCCAATACCTTTTTTCTCGCCTCCCGTTCCCTGTGTCTCTGAACCCTTTGGCAAAGGGGTTGTTATCAATTTTCAGCTGTGTGATCTAGAAAGGGGAAGGGAAGAACATCTTGTGTGTTAATCATTGCGTAACACAAAATAAAAAAAACACACTTAAAAAAAATTAGCATTATTAGCATGTTGCTTAAATTCTAGGTTAAATTTAACATCGATTCAAACGACAAGATATCAACAAGTCTGGTACTGCTAGTACTACTAATAACGCTGATAATAATAATAATAATAATAATAATAATAATAATAATTATTATTATTATTATTATTATTGTTTTAAAATTATTGTTAAGTTTTCTTGTGTCAGAAGTTCATTGCGTATTGTGTGAAGGGAGAAAGTGCTTTGTCGACTAGTGTCGCATCCTGACGCATCCGAGGGTCAGGTGGCCTCCGTAATATATGTTATTCTACCACGTACACTGTACCCCGTTTAACACGCTGAATGCTTCATTAAAATGATGCAACTGTACGGATTACATTATTAATGGCGTCTTAATGATGGGAAGTTATTTTCATGACCCCCAGGAGGAAATACTGAGGCTAAACATTGCTGCGTTGGTAATATCTCAATTCTTTTTCAAATGAATGAGGGAGTGAGACAAAGGGGAGCTGGGGACGACGCTGACCTAGACGTATCAATTATTTATTTTGATCCCTTGAATACATTTATGTGAGCGTTATATTTTGTTCAAATATTGTTATTTTCTTTGTCTATTGTTCAAACGATTCTCACTCTGTTGTGTACATGATATAATTATTGGTAGCATTTTATTAGCACGGCTAATATATCCTATCTTATGGTATGACGTTTTTTTTTTACCGTTCGAACAAGGAATCGTTGAGAATTTCACGAATCAGAGCGCTTGCTTTGCGTTTAGGAACTGTCACACTTAGATTATACCGTTTAGTATCTATGGCTCGCGGACATACTGGCGAGCCTAAGTGCCCTCTAATCGATTGTGACTCTTCGCCATAAACTTTACGATACCAACAAGACCCACCAGGTCCCTCGGACATGGGCGCCAATTAGCTTCAGTAGGGAGGGGTGGGGGGTGAATCGTAGAGAACAGTAGAGAATTCGAGGTGGAACAAAAAACAAATAATTGTCACGAATTTTAGAATTAGGCCTACTAATATTCTTTCTCAAACCAAAAGAAAATCATTTATGTATTTATGTACCAACTCACATTCTGCGTTGCGACACGGATTTGTACAAATATACATTTTTCCTTGTGTCTAAATAAGATGTTATTTGTTTAAGTCAATAGTAGCTGTGTACAATAATATGTAAAAATGTTTACATTTTTAAAAAACAGAGCATTACGCATTTCGCCACGGGTGCTATTACGTTGCTTGTATTTTCCCTGATGAAACGGAACGAGCGGAAATTTTTAATCAAAGTATTGTCAATCCGGCATTTTATTTAATCACATTATTTTTCTCAACTTGTTTATGTAGGCCTATAGGCCTTCATCAAATAACACATAGACTACACCCTTCTGTCTGTACATTCATATTATTCGGTATTTTAAAATAATCTAGTTTGAGGTTATATATACATATATATATTTTTTTATATATGTATAAAAACTAACGTTACACCCCTTTTGTTAAATAAACTCAACAAATGACAACTCTACTCTCGATATCACCAACCAAAAATACAAATAAAAAAATATGTCAAAATAATTGATTGCAGTATTTACTTATAACAACAAGACAGATCTAGCATATCAATAATAGGCCTTTAAACAATGCGCGTGCAATACACATCATATTTACTTTAATGATCTGATTCACCAAGCGCAAACAATTCTGCGAGATATATATATACTTTTCTTAGAGCGACTGGTATAAATAAAAACAATACATACCTTATCATTCTGGTATGCGGTGACTGCAATAAAATCAGTCTCGGGGAATACGTATGTCCTGAAAGTGCTGTAGGGCAGCTTCAGAATGTCGTTGGCTCTCACGATATGAAACCTGGGCTGGTATTTATGCATGGAATTCAGAATAGTCTGGAAACAAACAGAAACGTTATTAGTTATTAGAATTTCACGATTATAACCAATTTTTTTTAAAAATAGTATTATGAGACGTAGTACTAGTAGTATCGGCAGTACCCGTTATGGTCTTGGTGGTATACCTACTAAGACCAATTCGACCGGGACTCAATATAGCAGTAACACATTGTTTGAACTGATAGTCAACAAATCTATACAGATGCTTGATATTATTAATGTGAACTTTACCATTGCTTTGGTACTTCCGTTAGTAGCAGGTAACCTGAATTGACGTATATAAATATGCATTTTAACATGCAACAAATGAACGTCTTGTTTCTTGCCCTCGAAAACAATACTTTTAATGTAAGACTGAGATATTTACCAAGGTAAGTTTTACGAAACCTGCTAACGAGCTTGTGATTTTATTTAAACCAATTAACTACCTCGATACAAAAAGGGTGATTAAAAAAGAAGATAAAGTGTTTCATTTATAAAGCTAGTTTCATAGTAATAAAGCTAATTGATGGTGAATAAACAATTAAAGGGGCCTATATTTCGGAGCACGTTGTACTCAGGTTGATCATTAGAAGTAGATACTTTAATAGACTGTCTGAAACAAATTGCAAATGGTTGTGTCTCCTATGTAAATGTTATATTTGTTTACAGTCAGTTTGTTTGGTTTCTCGTCAGTTTAAGACCATTTCAATTCAGGTCACGGTGTAGCGATGCCCTTTCTTTTAGCTAAACATGTCACTCCTATGGCGACGTACTATTTTCTCTTCTAAATTCAAATTACAGTCCAGAGACAGACAGTAAAACACATTGGAGCCTCGAGTAAATATCCCCACACAGAGGCTGGCCTATTCAAGGCAGCTTCTGCCGTCACCGAATCTGCCTGCTCTCCTTGACCTGATTTCGGCCACTCTCTTTAATTCCAAACGTGATCTCTTTGCTCCCAAGGAAACCCTTCCACTGATGTAATGCCTTTTTATCACGGAGCAGACAATATTGAAGCTATAATTTCAGTCCTCTGCTGAGATAGTATTGCAAAGAACCGAAGCCTATTTGAAAATGTATCAGGTTGCATAACATGATATGACGGGCAGCAATTTTTTAATTCGGAAAGTTAAACTACACGTTTGACTTATATGTTTTCATTTAAATACACATTTTTTAGAGTATTTGAGAAAAATGAATTGAAATATTTATATATTTAGTGCTGAACAACAGTGGTCAGGAGGGCATAGCTAAAACTGAACCTATTAATTCCACACAAAAATCTTACTTATTTAATAAAATATAATTTAAGCTATTATACATTTAGCAGTCGCTATTACGTAATCAAATTCGACTAGTTCTATAGCACTTTCCCCGCAATATCACCCAGCACCCAGATGGCAAAATGATTTCCTTAAAAATAATTAGCAAAAAAAATCATTCTGATTGCATCTAACGGAAGCATTCTATACTATCCCACATTCAACATATATTGTATAATTTGAAACACAATCAGTAAAATATTGATGCTACTTTTTAAACATACGATAAATACGCGCTAAATCTCAATAAGAAAATTTAATAGAAATATTTTAGTGACTTTATGTTATACAAAACAGGTTACTTACAAATCCATGCTTGTCCGAAATATTGTTCGTCAACTTGAGTTTATGGAAAGCAACAGGCTTAGCCATCCACTGTTCGCCAGTAGCGGGACTATCCGGATGGATGTACATTCTCTTAGGCATCTCCGGGTCGGCCTTACCCGCAACCATCCAGCGGGAGTTATGGAACTTGTAGCGACAGTCGTCGGCTGCGACTATATCCATCAATAAGATATACTTGGCTTTTTTGTCAAGACCATTTATGCGAACTTTGAAAGGAGGAAACATTCTCCTGTGCCAGAGACAAACAAGAAGAGACTTAATCACATATAGAGCATAGAGACAGTTCCAACTGACAAGTTTAATCAAAAATAACCGGCGTATGGTACTATAACATTTGCTATACAAATCTACTTATTCCTGTTGAAATAAGATAAAAAAACAGTGGGGGTGGGGGGGGAAATCGGAAAACAGACTTATCTATACTAATATTAACATGCTAGCGCGCATGGTAAAAATAAAAAAATAAACAAAAGATACATGTACGAGTTTGTCTTATATCGGTTTATAAATAATAATAATAATTTTTAATAATATAATTATTAAAGGCTCGAGGCGAGGTAAACTATTTCCAAAGAATATTTATGACATTTCCCTTCCACTTAAATCACGATGTTCTTTTTAAAGTGACAGTCTGTTTACAAAAACCAGAAGCTGAACTGTCACGACAGAATGCACGGTTTGATCCATATACTGTTTTAGTTTTATGGACTAAATTCCTGAAGGCTTTTTAAAAGCTGATTTTTTGTGCAGTCTGTTCTTGTGGAAGGGAAATTTTTTATATACACATAATAATATCGATAGGCGATCAAACTGAATTTCCCTTCATTAAAATCGAGAGTTAATCAGGCCCCCGGTTGAAAATTAAATAAACAGTATTTTTCAATGAGTATGATTACAAAAAGACATTTGCAGCTATCAGTAAAACACCCTCACAAGAAATAGGTCATGTTAAAGCAATTCAATATTGCACAAATAAAATCTATTCGAGGCCCTGTGGATTTTAATATTTACCGAGTAACTCGATACTTTAGTATCGCCTTTCGCATTGTTATTCTTTTTAGGAAAAATAACAATGCTATAACTGAAGTATATATAAGCAAATGCAACAAATAGAAATACTGTATAAAGACACCGAAGACTACATGCCGAAAATGAAAGCAACAAAGAAATCACGTCGAAGGAAATTCATACGTTTCCTTACCTTCCAGATTTGGTAATAACCATCTCGGTTCCGAGTTTGTGAAATTGGTCCCACAGATCCTTGGCTTCAAGCGTGACTTTTGGGTCATCCTCCACTTCTTCCTCCGGCTCCAAGCTCTTAAGAGTACGCAGATGAGCCGCCTGATGATGATGACTCAAAGCCGGGTGGAGTCCAGCTTCCGCGGCTCCGGCGAGAGTGTGGTCCGGGATTGGTTTAGTGAGAGCCCCGGGAGGCAGCGTCAGCGCAGGGAAGAAAGAGGGTTGAGCAGCCGCTAGAAACGCTGACATGGGGAAGTCAGCCGGCCGATGAGCGTGGAAGGGGTGATAAGCCATGCCAGTCCCTGTGAAAACTGGATCTCTCATCGGTGCATCCAAAAATCGAGGTGAAATGATCATATGCAGTAATGTTTTTTCCCCCCAAAACAAAAAGACCACGTCTCCAGACGAATGGATATTTTCTTGGAATGAAAAGAAGTAAAAAGTAATAGCGATTGCGGTGCCAAGTCCTATAGTAAGGAACGCGATAGAGATACTTTTTGAAAAGTAAAAGGCGTATGAGAGAGGGGTTTCCTCTAATACTCCAGTCGCAGACGGCTCCACGAAGTCCCGTAACAAGAATATCGGTTAAAGGGGCTGCTTCGACGCTATGAAAGCGAATTTGGGGTTTCCTTTTTTTCTCCAAAAGTCGTTTTCAAAAGAATAAGATCTCTCTTACAAGGGAGACGCACCAGCGAGAACAATCATTCTACACGGACACGGAGTTGAAATGGTCAGGGCTCGCCTCGCTCAGTGTAGAACTGTGACTATCTCACAAGTCCTTCCTGCTCCGATCCCAACACTAATGAACCAAGCCCCCTTGATTGCTGATTTTACGCTTTCTGGACCAATTGTGGGCCTCTATAGGCGTGGTTTTGACAGCTCCGGCCAAGATCGAGAAGAGGGGGGTGGACTAGAAGGTGTCGGAAGCATTAGCAGTAAGAAAACATGTCAACAGAATAAAATATTAACCAATGACAGAAAAGATCGAGAAATCCCACCCCTAGCTCTCAGCCAAACACCGGGCCAGCCTTCCATCCTCGGCCGGTGGAGAAAGCACCTCTGTCGGCTTGCGCTTTACAATTTTTTTAGGTGCTCAGTACCTTGTACCGGGCAAAAATACACACTATGAAACACATCAATGATCAATTACGTTTAGTACTTAATTTAAAAAACAACTCTATTGAAATAATTTATTTATTTTGTATATTGTAAAAATTTGCTATATTCATTGCTACATTAAATCAAGATCTCAAAGATTTGACGTACAGGATTTCAAATAGATTTGTTACTTAATGATAGGAATACGATTTCTTACTGTAGGAAAATTATCCAGATTAATTGAAAATGCAATACATTATTTTATTATAGCATCAATACAGTCTATTTAAATAATAATTTTATACCTTTGGATAACCCTTCGCCAAATTTAAGTAAAGCGGCTGTCTTGTGCTCTTTGGTGCTGTGGCCGCCGTTCAAGTCCCATTGTGATTTATATTTGACTCCTTTTAAATGTTATGTTTAAACCGATCGTTTTAGTCAAACTCTGCGCTCTGGCGAATTACTTCAGGGGAAAGGACATCAGCGAATAAACCGGACATTGCCACTTTAAAAGCAGCCCCGGGTCATTCGAAAAGCCCAGACCCAGATGCTGCGCTGGAGCACGGAGAAAGGAAAACAGCTGAGAGAATCTCAAGACAAAATTCGAGTGGAAAAACGCGGTGAGTGCTCGATACTGGTTACAGCGACTTACTGTTTTGTTTAGGCTATAACATACGGGCTATGTCCAGGAACTCCTGCGAAATGTAAATGGGAGGCAGGTTAATAGTGACGGCAGACGAATTAATTATATAAGATATTATACAACAATAATTGTATTATAAATTAGGCATAGACGATAACAAACTATGTTGAAATGAAGAAACGATTCAATTGAAACTTGTGCGTTTATTTGAAATAATGAGTACATAACACAAAGTTGAGGAAAAAATTCAAAAGTTGCATTTCGGACACGTCGTTTACGGCTCAATCAATTTCACCGCCTTGCTTCACAGCGCCGTATTTTCCTATCTAGAACTGCCCCGGCAGATTGTTGGTATGTGTCAATCTACATACTACCTCAACTCCATATTCCGGGAGATTCCTGGAGCGGTTAAAGACGGATCACTGTATTGCTGTATGTTCCTTTAAGAAATCCATTCGTAGATCCTTGATTAACTTGGATTCAGTTTGTTAAAGAGCCGCTTGGCGCCAGTCGGCTGACTGTCCACAATAAGAACCGTCTCTTGTCACTTCATATTTACCCGAAAATCCTCCAAAAGCGCGCTCACTCCTCTCACCAGTCTCGCCAAAGCTACGGTTCTAGATCGAGTTTTCAGCCCGAATGTTCTCTTTCTGCGACATTTCTACTCGATGCAAATTCGAAATTTTGGCAAACACTGGAGCCCCGATACTCAACATAGACGTGTTCTAAAACTTCTCCGCATTCCGAAACCAGAATCTTGTCACTTTGACATTAAACCGAAACAAAAACTAATATTCCTACAGAAAACAAACAGCCCGCAAATTTCCGATTAACCTCTACCTTGCCAGCTCGGCCATGGTCATGTAATTTAAAACAGTTCAGGCGTTTCTGCGCAGTTCTCCTCGTCTTTTCTTTCTCCGGTTTTTATAAAACAAACATTTATCTAACGTTTGTTTTATACAAACCTCGTGCATTCTAAATAAAACCACATCGAACGTATAAAAAAATTAAACAAAGCAAAAAATTAAATAAACCGAAAACAATGCGATAGTAATGTTAAACGCGTAATAATTGTTGGTAGCTTTTGCACTAGGCACGCCTTGTAAAGTAAGCGCAAGGATGTTTGAGAAGAATTTTGTGACTAAATTAAACGAAAACCCCGTGCAAATAATCTCGAGAACCAATGCGGCATTCTAGTCTTGATTGAAAGTTAAGGTCAAACCGCTTCATACTTTGCTGGCATTGTCCCGATGCATAGGTTATCCACGATAACTGTCTTTTAACCGGCGCCACTGATTAAATTATTGCAACCGTGTGTTATTTTACGTTGATTGATCCACCATAAACAAACTTGGACTTCAGCTACTGCACAACGCTGTAGATTGTTTACTCACGCTAAGTCTGGAAGTCGGAGATAAGCGCGTGGCCGGTTTTAAAAGCTAGGCGGCTGTTAGAGACACTTGTTGCGTATACCTGCTCGGTGAGTTTGATAATCCTGACAGAACCAATTGCGATTTACAGATAAGTGCAGAAGGTGAGATTGTTTTTTTTTTTTTTTTTTTTTTTACTTTTGCAGTGGCGCCACAAGTCCTTTGGTCTCTGCAGTAAATGGATTCAAGACCATTACAGCCTTCATTCAGCGGACTATCTTAGGGTTCAAGGGCAGTTTGTTGCTGGTTATAATTCAAGTTGAAAGGGAATAAGATACTCAATTTTATCTTATGCCATGGTACTCAAAACTTGTAATGTACTATTATTAATACGGCGGAATTGGCTCATACAAAACCTTATGTGAAATGGCTTTAAGCACAAGAAACTGAACAGGCTCCCTGGGTCAATAAAATGTTCTTAAGCTTATGCTGCAATAAAGACGGTATTTTTCAACAAAACGCGTTTGCCTTGCGTGGTAATTCTAAAGTGGTTCATGTCCACCGGTAATATATAGATATAACTTAACGGAATTAAATGGCTCAAAAAATGGTTTAAAACTCGGCTTAAACATCTAAATGGGGATAAAAAACAAACCAATAAAAAGCGGTCGTTAAACTGATGCACTGCATTGTTAGTATTCGCCTTAGTTTTTAATGAATACATTTATTATTTTTATAATTATAATTATTGTAATTAATATCTGATTATGCTTGGGTTCACAATAAACGCTTGATCAAGAATGGTTTGACCATCTCTATGTGTTATTAATACTATGAAATAAAACACACACGGATTTAAATCGCCAGTAACTTAGCTGGTTCAGGGCCTTATGATGGCTACTTCAACATTTATTTTTAGATATCACATTATAGATCATTTGGATATTCTAAATTAATATGCCCATTTTAAATAATAACCCATTTGTGGTAACCTATACCAGCACACAAGGTTGTCACGTTTTAGATATTATATATTACTTCAGTTAATTAGGGTATGTTGTCACGTCCTGCATTTGTATTGTCAAATTTGGAAAACATATTTAAATGACTTTAGATATGTAACAGTTGTTGATATTTTCGTTCGGAATTACAGATGTAAGTGCAAAGCTCAGTTATTTCAGTACATTGTGAACGCCGACCAACAGGTTGCACAACACATACCTATAACCCGCTAAAAGGTTCAGCTCATTTTGCTGTTTGTTTTTTAAGCAAAAAATAATAATAATTTTAAAAAATACACGGTTGTTTGAACGTTAATTAGGAAATATTTTAGGATTTGACGTTTGTATTTATAAGGGGCATCTTTTTTATATAACCCAATTGTTCAATATATATTTTTCTGTGACAGTACCCACTCCTTTCTTCTGTATCCAAATGTAACAATTTTAATGGAAAAAAAAATTAACAACACGTGGAGAACGTTAATGATTTTCCATCTATATACTCAGGGAACTAATTATATCAACAAAGGTCTTGTAATTACGCCGGATTTATTTGTTCTGCAGATCCTCGGTGTACACATTATCTGAACGGGAAAGAAAGCAATCAAGTGCTGTGTGATTATCACGATACTTGGTTGACTAAGAAAGGCGCTCATGCTAGGAGATTTTCCCCATTCAATGCTACCGGTTTGTGCATAGGCAACTAATCGTCAACAACCAAATAACGTGTGCTCCACTCCTTAAAAAGGAGGAGCAAATCCAGTGATCGGCTAGTTTTGAAATGATTTACATTGCTTGTTAGTAATTCGAATGGTTCCTTTCAAACCATTTAAATGTATTTTTTCGGTCGCCCTTGTTATATAGGCCTGTGACGACCATTTATCAAAATGTACTCACTGGGAAACCATGTTTTTAAAAATACGAACAGTTCTTAAATACATGATTTTATTACAAAAAGCTTACTTCAGTGACGTTCGAATGTGAAGTGAAAACTTCCTTAATTGCGCGTGTGTGAGTATGCATGTGTGCGCGCGCACGCACCGAAGGAAAGAAAATTGACCCAATCCATTAAGCGGCCTCAGACGCAGGATAAAATATCCGAACGCCATCCGGGTTATTTGTGATTAAACGTCATTATTTTTTCTTTTTTACATTGTTACTTATTTCTTTTCACCCTCTCTTCCCATCTCCCTGCACCATCTCTCCTGCTATATTTAGCCAGTAGACTGAGGCATTGGCGCCAGACCGTTTAAGACCTGTCAAAGTCCTTCATATTTCCCGCTGTCACATGTATACCCAGAGCTTCCACCAGCTACCAACCCCCTCTGCCCCATCCCTCCTTAACCCCCCCTGCCCCATCCCTCCTTAATAGGGCGCTCCACCCCTGCCCCATCCCTCCT
>JAOYSI010000003.1:930592-945250 GCA_025775065.1 Hiodon alosoides | reverse complement strand
GTGTATATATACATATATATATATATATATATATACGTATATAAGTGTGTATATATACATATATGTGTGTGTGTGTGTGTGTGTGTGTATATATATATATATCTTTATTAAATAAAATATGAACTAAAATCTCTAGTTTAAAAAAAAATAAAAGCCTGAGGAGAAAGTCCGATTTTTAGTCCGTCTGAGGAAGAGGCCATTGATAAAGTCCAGAACAAATGACAGCGTGGTTCCGGTCCATGAGCTGGATTAGATTTGTATCAAGAAGCAGAAGAAAAAAGAAAAGAAAAAACTTAGCAGCACAATTCAAGCTTTCCAAGTCTTTCCTTTCCCTCCTTACTGTAATGAAATAAGGACTGACTCCAGTTTTTGAAGCAATCGTCTTCCAGGGAAGTAAATTTGAGAAAACAGCGCCACACAGAGGACAGTACCGGTAAGGCATACGGGTCTCTTTTTGTTTTGTAGTGAAGAACAAAATATTCACAGAATAGTTGGCTAAATAAATCTTGCTTATTTTCTAAAATATAAGCAGGCAGCAAAGGACAGTTGCTGACACAAATTTACAGTATAGAATAAAAGTTTATTTTAATGAGGCAAAATTTAGTCGTTCAAAACAGACATGAAAAAAAAAACGTACCTGAGTGAATGGAGGAAGCATCCAAACCTACCCACTTAATATAACTCGCAGAGCGGCCCGCTTTCTGGGGAAGGCCCCCCAGACGGTCCGGGCCGTGTCTCATTGGGGCTGGTAATTGGCAGTACGCCGGCCCATGGCTCAGCCATACAGTGGCACCACAGAGGTCCGCTTCGAACCCAACGCACGCAGGCGTGGTCAAGCCCGGGCTTATTTTTTCTCTCCCAGACGATTAGTGACAAAAAAGGGCGTTCTAACAGTTACAAAAACAAGCTCCGTGTTGACTTCTAATGGCACAAAGTGCCCTTTTATCAACAGACAATTAACCGCTTCCCGTTTCACCTTGCCTCTTTTCTTCAACGACAGCCTGGAGACCACATGTCAGAGGCCGAAGTTCCTAACCAAGGCAGCAGAGCTGTCATTCCAGGAAAAGACTGGCTGTACGCTTCTGGACGTTTGTTTACACGGCTTCATGTTGCAGTACATCAACACGGGCCCGACACATAGAATCGGACCGCAATTAATCACCGCCACGGCGGCCGGGATTTCTGCTCCTTCAGCAGTACCCCCCGAGCAACCTCCTGGACCACCTTCAGAAGGACAGAGACCCCAGCCCAGACAGCGCAGACAGCAGGACGTGGCCCGTCTCGCATCCACTCCGCTCCCCTAAGATCCGGGAACAGCCCAGCGCAGCCGAACCCACATCCAGGGGCCGCGCGGGCAAAGCGATTCAGCTGCTGAAAATCTGAGGAATCACTGAAACTAAAGGTACGCGGCATAGCGACGCACGCGTAGGTTCACACAGAGGGGAAAAAAGACCCACTGCGAGATTAACATGAAACAGAAATGGGAGGCACGTTTCCGAATCAACTTCTCCAACACTTCCTTAGACACTGGGATAGCTTGTACAGCATGTATAAAAGTACACCACAGCCTAACAAACCTATGCAGAGGGGCTGCAAAGTGGGGCCTATTTATGGACTTGAAGTGCAGGCAGCACATGCTAAATCAGTACATTAAACAGTATTGTTGGGTATGGAGTATGATAAGGCTGACACACCCCCAAAGTTTACACTAAGGAAGGGTGAGAAATATATTTTTTCGCCGTGCGAAAAGAACCCTTAGCTGCTATTTTTAAAGCAGGCTGCTTTAGAGGATGTGTACTTTCCCAGTTCCTTCCCCAAATCAATGTGTTGTCCCGACTGATAATCAGGGACCCGCTGTTGTGACTAGTGCTTTTCAAATGCATCCTTTCATTTCTGCAGCCCAATTTACAGCCGCAAAACAGTATTCTAGTTTTAGGGCACACGGGCGGAAAGGGCACACAAAGCAAATTCTTAAAGTACTTCTCTGTTTCTGTGTCGGCGCAAACTGGAAAATTACCCAAAATGTTTGGCAACTTCTGGAGTTACACTGGTTATAAACCCCAACGTTGAAAAACAGAAACGGCAAATTCATTGAAATTATTTTTTTCATCCTTCCTTCCAAACCAACACTCATAAAAACACCACATTCTGGCTGGTGATTTCTGAGAAGTGTCAAGAAATGGGTAATAGAGAGTACACAATGTTTAAATAACCGGAGTGGTCACGCTCTCAGAAATAAGCTGTAGGAAACGTCCTGCCTACACCTAAACGTGCATGTTGGGTACTCAGCACATTCTATCCTGCATCAGCTGCACTTTCTGTACACACACAAATCGTCTCTTTACAAACCGCGACATAACACCATGCATGTGTGTGTGAGAGAGAGAGACAGAGAGACAGCAAGAGAGAGAGTGTGTGTGTGTGAGAGAGAGAGAGAGAGAGACAGAGAGAGAGAATGTGTGTGTGTGTGTGTGTGTGTGTGTGAGAGAGTGACAATGTGAGTGTGAGAGTGTGTGTGTGTGTGAGAGAGAGAGAGAGTGTCTGTGTGTGTGTGTGTGTGTGTGTGTGTGTGTGTGTGTGTGTGTGAGAGAGAATGTGTGTGTGAGTGTGTGTGTGTGAGTGAGTGAGAGACTGTATGTGTGTGTGTGTGTGTTTGTGTGTGTGAGAGAGACAGAGAGAGAGGAGTGAGTGTGTGTGTGTGTGTGTGTGTGTGTGTGGACACAAACCAATAAAAGGGATAAATGTGTCTAACAGCGGAGACAGCCTCTCTGAGGCAGCACTAAAGACTAAATTCCATCTCTTTAAGAGCTCTTGGGAGAGGACTGTTCATAGACTCAGGGGAGGACTCCAGGAGGAAGAGAGAGAAATCCACCATCAGAGCCCAAAGGGTTAAGGAGAACACGTTGGCCTTCGTCTCGTCAGCCCTCCAATAGTGCAGGGTCGCCTTTTATGTGAATGCGAAAGCCAGACCGCAGTTTCTCTGTGCTAAACTGGGGTCAGGAGCACAGAGAAAACGAGGGAATACAGAGTCCAGTGGTCCATATGACTTCAACTGATGGTAAACAGTCTTCTTAACAACATTAGCTCCATTTCGACAACAGGACATCAGCGTTTGTTTACCCCAGAAACCCCAGAATATGGCAACGCTGAGAAAACTAATTGTTGACAGGTGGGCCTAATGCCACCCCCCCCCCCTACCCCTTTGAAAACAGTCTGGTTTACAACATGCGTCCTCTGACTGACTTTCCCCACTGCTACCAAAGACTCCTGCCCGGGACAGGCCGCATTCCTGCGCTGTGATGTCACCCTCCTGCTCCTCCCACATATACATTGACATCGGTAATTCATATTTGTCTGGGAGGCCACACAAACAGAGTTATGGTTTAGGGGACACAGGCGGGCAGGAACTTGACAAGCGTTCAGGAAGTGAGAGGGGAAACGGGAGAATCGGCGCTGGGGATGATTGATGAGTCTGGATCCCTGACAGCGGGTAAGCACTCTGCCCGGGAAAGCGGCGGGAAGCTCCGAAAAAGGGCCCCGTCCACACGCCCCCTCGCCGCGCCCCGCTCACGCACACAGGAAACGCGCTTTTAACGCAGGCAGGTATTGATTATCGGGTCCCGGCTTTGTGGATTCAGGGGCAGGGGCGACGTGGGAGACGTGCCAACGGGCGTCGCGGCTCCCGCCGCCGCAGAAGTGAGACTGTTTACAGCCAGGTTCGACAAACAGAGCAGTACTTTGACAGGTAGGTCAGTGTCCGGGGTGCAAGGTCTGCCCAGGTGCGGGGGTTAACCACTCAATGCCATCAAGAATTCTTTTTAATCATAACAAGATCGGGCATGGTCTTGCTAGGTGTGGGGGTTAACCTCTCAATGTCGCGAAGCAAGATGGGTCTGGTACCATTTGGGCGTGACAGGAAGAACTAAAGGGGGGGCGGGGTGTCACCAGAGGGAAACTCTACGCGAGACCCACTCACCGTGCAGCGGGGGACCCACTCACCGTGCAGCGGACCCCGCTCACCGTGCAGCGGGGGGACCTCGCTCACCGTGCAGCGGGGGACCTCACTCACCGTGCAGCGGGGAGCCGGAGGGACTACTGGAGAGGCCGGGCACCGGACTGCAGCGTCCTCCCTGCTTGCTGTTCAGCTCCTGCTCGATCTCCTCCAGCCCGGCGCTCTTCTGGAAGCGGCTGACGCGGTTGACCACGCGGGGGGACATGTGGGTGCGGGCACAGGGCGGCCCGCCGTAGGGGTTGATGGGGAAGACGTGCGAGGTGCCACGCAGCGTGCTGATGGCCACCCAGCGGCAGTCGTGGCTGAAGCTGATGTCCTGCACCTGAGGAGAGAAGAGGTGACACTGCCGGGGGTCAGGCACAGACTCAACACGGGGATACCTAGCCGTCCACTACACTGCATTATTTAGCTGCTTAGCGCATAGTTTCATCTCAGGGGCTTACACGCCTTACAGTTTTTACACTTCGGTCCTTACATCGAAACTGAAGAGAGCCTACATCGAAAGCGTTGACACGGGAGATCTCGGGCTGGAGGAATCCACTATTTACAACGAGCAGCGGGCTTAAAACTCGTCAGACCGCCTTCGCGGCTAACAAACACAGCGGGCGATACCATCTTCTCAAACATTCCAGCTATGCACCGGAGACAAAAGGGGGGGGGGGGGGGTGTTCATTATCATGTCTGTTTTTCTGGCAGTGTGCAGTGGGTGTGGGGGTCGATCAGCCGTGATACAGGTCACTTCGGTTGTCACGGTACACTATCATTCCTCAACAAGCCGGCCAAATATGTACCTGTACTTTTCATCTCCATCCATCCCACGGACCCCGGGCCTAATTGTCCCGGCAATGACAGTTAACGCCACATCCCCCACATTCCTCAGGTATTTTCTTACTCGGTCCAGGGAGATTTTCCCTGTCGGACGGCACTGATTAAAGCCCAACTTTGGACCCCCCCCACCGCCACCAAACCATAACCAGCTTTACCTGACTCCAGACTGTGGATCACAATCTCAGTTCTGAATGACTGCCCATATTTAGTGTCTTCCAGGCCTGGCCCCAGAGTCACAACCCCCCCGTACTTTTGGAAATCTAACAGAGCTGGAATTAGCGGCATGTGACTTTGCCTTGATCTCACACATATTAGCGTCATCCGAGTCAGGGCTGCGCAGCGCTAGGCACGAGGTGAAAGATAAACGACCGGCCTCCTTCTCGGACAGAGCGAGAAACGCGAAGGGGTTACGCCTGTCCACCGGCAGGTTCAAAGTGGCCTTGGTGTTATCAGCGTCGCCGACTCGGGCCACAGTCGCGATCTTTTAACGGGTGACTTCAACGGTCCTGCGCGAATCCTTCAAGAGTTAAAAAAAAAGAGAGCGAGGGAGAGCAATAACAGGACCCCCTTTGGTCAGTGCACTGCCGTTTAAAACGTGTAAAACCATGCAGACCTGGAGGCAGCCGCTGTTATCAGTGGGGTTTATTTACCTGCACAAGCTGAGGTCACTCATAAGAGCAGTTCTGTGAGTCAGAACAAGCAGAGTCAGCCAGCCACTGAGATAAGACAGGGTGCCTGCGTCCGCCCACCAGCATTATCACTGCTGTTATTTGTTCTGCTCGAGATAATGCGGCTTTCCGGGCGCTTTCTTTCTGCAGTTTTTTTCCCTGTTTACAATGGCAGATCAAAGCCAACGCACGGCCAGGCAGCAAACCTGCCGTTAGTCAGTAACAAATTAACCAGCTCTCATCATGGTCCCAGATCAGTGCAGCTGGGAAGGGGGGAATGTTTTACACCAGCCATTTTCCCCTTCCCGAAGGCCCCGGAGGTGTTCGTAGGGGTGATCGCGTCTCGACAGGGTTTCGCCGCGGGGTGCGGAGGCGCTTCGGAGGGGCGGTCGCATCTCGACAGCGATTCACCGCGCTGTGCGGAGGCGTTTCGGAGGGGCGGTCGCATCTCGGCAGCGATTTACCGCAGGGTGCGGAGGCATTTCGGAGAGGCGATAGCATCTCGACAGCGATTCGCCGCACTGTGCGAAAGCGTTTCGGAGGGGCGATAACATCTCGACAGCGATTCACCGCGCTGTGCGAAAGCGTTTCGGAGGGGCGGACGCATCTCGACAGCGATTCGCCGCGCTGTGCGAAGGTGTTTAGGAGGGGCGATCGCATCTCGACAGCGATTCGCCGCGCTGTGCGAAAGCGTTTCGGAGAGGCGATGGTAGGTTGGCAGTCGTAGGTGGGCAAGGAAGGAGCTGCAAACTGGAACAGCTAGCGCCGTTTAGCCTCTCTCTGCTCAGACACAGGCCTCACCTTGAGCCAAAGCGTCTGCCAGCCAGACGGGCCTTTCAAACGAACAGTGCTCTACGGGGGTTGGGGTCACAGGGAAAGTGTCAGCATCACCACCCAGCACCTACCGACGTCAATCACCTACGGCTGCCCGGGCCGAACACAAGCCCTACATCTGCTGTGTGTCCCGCCGCGTCTCGCCGTGTCCCGCCGTGTCCCGCTGCGACCCGTGGCCTGACAACGCGGCAGGGTTATGTCACACAGCAAGTGTGACACTGAGGCGCAGAGAAGGGCGCCCGTGTGTGGCGAGGAAGTGGACAAACAGTGGGAGCAGAGGGCAGCTTTGTGTTCACGTCCAAACATGACACGAGCAGGACGTGCAAGGGCCCTGGTCCTCCAGGGATAAATATTAGTTCTGCTTAGGCAAATAAAACTGCGCAACTTGCCAACTAAATAGATGCTTTTGGCAGGAGAGAGGCTGCAAAACTAAACAGATGAAAGTGCACTTAGAAAACAAAATATCTAAATCAGCAGACGGAATGTGACAGTACAGATATTTCACAAACGCCAAAATCATCTCCACATATTATTAAATGAATATTCCACCCGGTCCAAGTCGCTGTTTTCCGAGGCCAACTGGACACACCGCGGTCCAACAAGCGTTACATCTGGCTCATCGGAAGTGTGAATTCAAAGCTTTCCGCGTGTAACAAGGTGAGATCCTCTCCAAAACAAAGGGCACCGTCGGGACGGCCCGAGGAAGGACCCTAATAAACATGTGAACCAAAAGGAAGAACACCTGCTCAGCTAGAGAAGAGAGAAAAAGCTGGACTGAAGGTTTTAGTCTATTACCCAGCAATCAAAGGGCCTCATTCACGTGGGGCTGTCTAATGCATGTCAAACCACTCTAATATTAGCACCATTAAAGACCCAGCTGCAACACAATGACCCACAAAAGACACGCAAGGATGTCCAAATTGGCCCATTGTTGGGTTCTGTTTAGAGCTTGTTTAGCAGCGCCGTGTTTGTGGGCCGGGAAGGACACGGCCCGCAGTCAGGTGACAGCCGTGTACTGATTAGAACCGCGCCCCGCCTAGCGTTTAGCGGATATTTTCTCAGCAGAGCCCGAGGAACGGAGCCAGCGGCGTTCGGGTACGCGGCTCTTGCTGCCCTTACCCTCCGCTATAAAAGGAAAGCAGGAAAAGGCGACGATTGCCAAACTAAACCATGCTACAATTATGTCAACATCAGCAACCGCCAAATAATTGGCATTCTTATGACAGGAATTCTCCGACTGGGACGTCCCGCGACAGCGTAATGCGCAGGTCATCAATTTCAAATCCACGCTTCGTCATCCGAGGGGCTGTCAAATGACGAGATCAAGGACTTCATCTGAAAATGCAAATAGTCGTATAAGTATACCACAATGTGCGTATTTCAACCATTTGCAGTTACAACGCTTACAAAAATGATTGTATTTACCGTTTACAAAATAATGTCTTGTATTGTAAGCTTTTTCAAAAACAAAATACATTTTCAAATTAGACGGCAAATATGTTCCAATTAAATGTTGGTAGTTTCATTTGATGAAGACGTCATTTCAAATAAGCAGATACTGCACATCTGGCGTTTATGCTGCAGAACTGCTGTGTTAAAAAATAATTAATTAATTACACACATTGTATTATTACACATTGTAATCTGTAATTAATGGTGATACAAATTTGAACCCCTACTCAACTTAGCAATTGAGTATGCAGTGTGGAATTGCTAAAGCATTGGAATTTAATTTGACATATGGTCAAACAAATATTTAGAATATCTTTTCCAAATGCATTTCCAAATACATTTATTTAACAAATACTCTGGATCAGAAAATGATCTTTGATTTGAGAAAACTTTCAGAAGTATTTAAATGCATTTTCAAATCAATTCTTCAGCTTCGAATTGACTCTACTTGAAACTACAGTATTTGAAATGTGCATTTTAGCCAGGTGCTCCCCATTAAACACAAATCAACTGTCCTCAGACGTTGGCGACGTCGCCATCTCCCCTGTGGGCTAGAGCTCACCTCAGCGCATCAGCAACGCCCCCCCCCCCCCGAGTGGCTGATGGCACATTATCAATGGAGCACTCAGTGATGGAGAGGGCCTTTGTTTACACACGGGGTTCACCTCCGTGCCTCTCATGTTAATTGGGGAGCCCCGGCCTGCTGTCTAATGGGGGGAACGGCTGCCCTGGTGTCCTGGTAATGGCGCTGGGGAGGGCCCTTAGATCTGTCAGAGATGCTCCACGTCGTGCTCAACAGCTGTGCCAGGCAGCAAAAAGGGCCATCCAATAGGGAGGCAGCAGCAGCACGTTTTCTGAATGCGAAATATAAATAAATATTTTAAATACACAAAGTCACATTTGATATTTCAGAATGATGGAAGACGAATTTTGAAACTCCTCCAAGCCCTCAACAAATGTCAACTACTCACGATTCTCCTCCGCCAGTATTCACCATACTATCGAGAGGCAGGTCAGCTATCATTCATCTAGTAATGCCTGGAGGTCTTCCTGTGTCAGTGGACTGTTCTCAATTAGTGTGGCTGGCATAAGTCCCCTCTCTACTAACAGTAGAGCCTTAACAGTCGTTAGGATGAAGGAACGGGGAAGACTTCCGCGTGGAGATACACTCTCACAAGACTCCCTGTGGTCCGTTCTTAGTTCATGTCAATTAAGGCTCTGACCCATGGCTGACGCTGGTTGTCCAGGTGGGAACGTGCCCCGCCTAAAGGGAAGCAGGGGATGCGTGATGCAGCCTGTTATCAGCCTCACGCACCGCTGATGTGTGGGCGCAAACGAGCCAGCCAGGCACCTCGCCGCGGTGGCGTAATTAGGTTTGTGTGGGGGTTCACGCAGCTGGTGCTCACCACAAGACCACGCCATGGGGAGACTGTTAATGTTAAAAGCAAGCAAACCGCTGGTCTGTCATCTCAGGAAAACACAATTGCAATAAACAAACAAATCTACGGGCCGAGCGCCTGACGGGGGTCCGCTTCCCTGTATTAAACTTCAGCCCAGCTATGGGACGATTTCATACCACGTTCCGCTTCCTGACCTGTGTCTGCACCGCCAGCAAGCCGCTGCTCTGGGTCAACCGTGAGGCACACATCTCTACAGCCGGCTACACCGTGTAATTAAAGGACAGTGCTTGCTGAGGACGTTGGTGGGACCTCCTGACCCTCTACCTCTGACCGCAGCAGACACAGGCAGGACCCTCTCTCTGTGGATACCACCGCATTGGTCGCGCAGAAGAAGCAGACCCGGCACACCCACATCCCCAGGTCTCAAAAAAGTGACAGATGTTGAAATTCTACTCAAGCGGTGGTGCCTGTGAAGCCTGTAGGTGTTACACGCCCGGAACCCTACACCCCACACTGCGTGCTGCTGTGTAATGGCTGACCGGGGGAAGGCTTGGCCCTCACCAACTGTCAGGGGTATTACCGGCCACTTTAAGGGTCGTTTTAGCGCCGGTGATTGAAAACACATTTCCTCTATTAAGAGCTCTTTGCCTTCGGGTTCCTGGGCTTTCACAGGCCGCTCTCTGGGTGCTGTCGGGGGGAGGACCTGGCCCTGGAACACGGCAATGGGGCTCTCAGGAGAAGCAGTAACGGAGAGGATGGAGTGTATAGCGTCTGAGACCGGTGCACAATGTGACATTTCAAACACAGGACAAAAAGGTCAGCGTCAGAAAAGGTCATCTCGCTTTCTCCAGAATGCTTCTTCTCTACAGGACAGCCCGATTGATAATAAGATTGTGGCAATTTACTACAAGATTACAACAATCTGCCGAGGGGATTTTTTACAGCGCTCCCACTGGAATTTATTGCATTGTTGTTTTCATTTGGAATCGCCAATTATTCCTCTCACCCTTCCACCCTTCAGCCATCAGTCATTAAGGCAGGACACACAAGGCAGGCCACGCAGTCCGTACGACAGGGAACAGCAGCAACGCGCAATGCTGCAGCGGTCTCCTCTCAGCAAGTAGCCTTGAGTAGATATGGACGGCTACTGCCTCACAAGGCCGTGTTCAACCCGTGCCATTTTCCGGATTGGTTTTCACTGAGAGCCCCAAAGTATGTGTTTGTGTGTGTATAGGTGAGTGGGTGTTTGTATGTGTCTGTGTGTATATAGCTGATTGGGTGTCTGTATGTGTCTGCATATGTATAGGTGTGTGGGTGTCTGTAGGCATCTGTGTACGTCTAGGTGTAGGCGTGTGTGTGTATAGGTGTCCCTAAGTGTCTGTAGGTGTCTGTCGCTGTATGAAGCAGAGTTCAGAGCAACGTAAACGTGTGAAGCGGTCTCAGGAGATAAAAAATCCCCTTCAACTTAATCTTCACATCTGCAGTGACTCTGCGCGAATGGTCTGGAGCCATCACAAGCAGACCCCATCCACCATCCACTCCGAGCTTCAGGGGCTTAGCTCTGCAGTATGGGTGGCCCCCAACGCCTCTCAAGGGCCCACTGCAGCACACGGGGAGCCCGATTTATGTTTGACTAGTCTCAGTCAACGGGAAGAGGGGCTTCTCTGGTATCTTTCAAACTAAATTCTAATGTACCTCAAAATCTGATCAACCGGGGAGGGGGTGGGGTGTTACAGCAAAAAAAGGCTTCCTGACTATTAACACTTTGTAATAATACAATTTGCAAATGAAATCTGAGGAAATAAATATTATGAGTAACTATGGAACAGACCTGACCGAACGAAAGGGCTTTAGTGTTGTTTTGAAAAGCTACAAACTACAAATATTTTCTACGAGTTTCTGGGGGTTTGTTACAGCACGGGAATTCAGCAAACAGTAAATAATTTTGTATTGTTCTATATTGTATAAAACCAACTCATACCAGGTTATAAAACAAATCAATTACACCTTGCTTCTGAAAATAATTAATGTTTGTTTTAATGCGCGCAATTTTCCTCAAAGGTTCCTCAAGACCGATAAACAGGACATTAAGTGATGAGATTCCCCGACTGCACGAGTAACCGAAAGTCCAGTTGAGCACAGCGCTGCCCCTCGGGGTGCCGAAGAGTTATGTTTCTTGACAGTGTTTAGAAAACATGGGGCGATACAGCAGGATGAAAGACGCGCTCTAAACGCACATTTCCAGCACCATTAGACAGAGCGCTGTGGTAAACATTACAGTACTGGGTGGCCCTGTAAAACTTAAACACCAGATTCACGTCCTGCCATTTCATATTTCCAATTACCAAACAGTAAGGAAAGATAAAGGAGACCAAAGGAAGAGGTTGTCGGTGTCAATGTTAAAACATTATGGAACTCTATGGTTTTTTGTGAAAAGCGCATGTCGGGGATTCACTGTCCAGACTGCCCTGTCTCAGTGGTGTCTTTCAAAGTGTGTCAGGGAGTGTGCATGCGTGCGTGCGTGTGCGTGTGTGTGTGTGTGTGTGTGCATGAGTGTGCGTGCGTGTGCGTGCGAGCATGTGTGCATGAGTGTACGTGCGTGTGTATGCGTGTGTGTGCGTGGCTGTCTGTGTGTGCCTGCATGTGTGTGTGTGTGTGCGTGCATGTGTGTGTGCATGTGTGCATGAGTATGCATGAGTGTGCGTGCGTGTGTATGTGTGTGTGTGCGCGTGTGTGTGTGTGCGTGCATGTGTGTGTGCATGTTTGCATGAGTATGCATGAGTGTGCGTGCGTGCGTGCATGTGTGTATGCGTGTGTTTGTGCATGTGTGCGTGTGTGTGTGTGCGCTTCCGTGAGCGCCCTACCTTGGCCTCGGTCTCCCCGCGGTGCAGCGTGTACAGGTGGTGAACGGCACTCTGGGACGAGGCCCACGGGTGAGTCAGGATCTGAAAGACGTGGAAGTCGTGGCCCAGCGCGTCTGCAGTCACAAGCAGCATTCCTGGGGGGAAGGGAAATCAAAACACGGTCCGATTCCTGACGTCACTGCAACGGACAGCGCCCCCTAACAAACCGTAAGCACCACTGACCCCTCGATACCAAGCCAAAGGCTTTGTTCCGTGCTTTTAATTAACAACACATCTGATCTCGCCGGGTCTTCCTACAGGAACCAAGAGAAGCAGAATACACAAACGCAACCACAACTGGACTGACGGGCATCCCATGCCACGCTCATGTACTCCTTGTTTTTGTTTGAAGTCCGTAAACTACGGAAAAAAAAAAACAGTCCTTACTGTGAACAACACACTTAGCAAACCACATCAGAACCAACCAAAATATAAACAAAGCCTAACAATGATTTAACTCAGTCCACAAGGCAGTTCTAAACACGTAACATTTACTGAATGCACACAAACGAGCATTTCTGAAAATGTAGAATTTAGCATAAAGTTCAAGTTAGAAAATCTCGAGAGTCATGAACTAACCCAACGGTAATTAGTAATTTTCCAACATTGAATCTTTAATGTTGAGGGTACAGGAGGTTTTAATTAGTGGTAGGTTTTTATACGGCGGTCTGTCAAATGCAAAAGAAGTTCACATGGAGTAAGATTTAAAGAATTAAATACCACAGACGTGAAACCAAAGGAGGAGAGACTAATGCTGATACAAACTATTCTGGTCAGAGCCGGGTGAGTTCATTTACACTAAAATAAAAATGGAAGAAGTTGCAGATTTTTTCCCCTCTCTTCACACCAGTTAACAACAGGCTGCCACTGGTGGAATACGTGATGTGGCGGTCTTCCCTCAGAGGAGAGACGGGCACTGAGGGTGAGGTTGCAGACACTGCACACATGAACAGAAAACGCGAGGGGCAGGGAATTAGGCGGCGGTTAGCTATTTATGCTGTATCAGAAGACTAAACCAGGCTACGGCCTGGCCATAAACTAAACCCACGCCCCAAATGAGGTGCCAAGCCACAAGAAGCATTTGCGTCAACTGGGAATACATGGAAAAGAGGGCCTTCTAATTATAGAGTCTGGAAACGGAAGCGCAGAGTGATTAGGAGTTTAGGCGCTGTGGAATGTTTATCTGGGAGCTTCCTCTCCTACTCTTCCCTTCCCTTCGCTCGCTCGCTCGCCCGCCCGCCCGCCCACCCGCCCCGGGTTTTGAAAGATGAGGCTTGGCCGGCTCGCCGGGACACAAGTTTGCTGATGGTACACTGTGTTCTCCAACTGGAGACTGCGACCCAACGCTGGGGCTTTTGCGGGCTTGTTGAAATACACGGCCTTGCAGAGAGGCGTCAGTCGGTTAGCCCCGGGGAGAGTAAATTAAAAAGCAGGCTTTTCTGCACTGGTTACCCGCTGCAGAATTTCAGGAACCCGAGACGCCTGAACAACTTTTGACACATCCTATTTATAACACCTCGCGCTGGGGCAGGAGTGTTATTTACTGCATTTGTACCCAATCACCACGGCTGGCACCGGGGTACAGAGGTGACAACCTCTAATTTAGCATGTGTGGGAGACATGTCGCTATGGACGCAAGCTAGTAATATAATAATTTCCATAAATACCATGTGTCTGGGCAAAGAAAATGATGTCCATGGTTTTGTTTTGTTGTAGTCTTGATGTCAAATGCTTTATGCCCTGTAAACAAAACCCATCTGCTAAAGCCCATTGATACTGGCAGGATGTTTTATTTCAAGAGTGACTGACCGAGCCATGCAGCTGGACAATAGCAGATGAAATAAGCTGGAGGACCAGCAGAAGAACTGTGTCTGGCTTGGCACTGTATTCCCTCCTAATTAACAACAGTTGGCTAAAAACCTTTGAAAGGGGGGAAATCTCAAATTATAAACATGTGTTAACAAAAAAAGCCTTAAAAGGAGGACACTGGGGCATCAGAGAGGCCTAGAGCTGTAAACACTTTGGAGGGAGCGAACAAAGACCAAACTGGGCAGTATCCATCAGCAGGCCTGCTCTGTGGAGCTGCGCGTGGGGGCGCTCTCTGGGCGTGGAGGAGGAGGAGGAGGGGGGCACTGGACGCAGTGGAGCAGGTCTCGGCCGCACATCAAAGCCACCCGTCCGGCCGTCCAGGGCCAGGCTGAGCTCACTCAAACCGGCCTCTGCTGTAACCATCAAGATAACCGCCCACCCCCCACACACACACACATACACAAGTTAACACACACTCCCTGGGTCACCGCACGGTCGATAATCTTGTTAATCTTTTACAGACAAAGTGAGAACTTCTAAAACTTAACCTTTTCCATCCTGCACCGTTGAGATGGGGTGGGGGGTTGTTGTTCCTACAGCATTCTCCGATACGAGTCTACCTGGCCCCGTCACTGCACTGCGCGACTCACGGCGAGCCAGACCCATGACTGCGGCGCGGCGCCGGACGCGACACTGTCTGCCGCTTCCATGGCGACCGAGGGCGGCGGAGGGGAGGCGTGAGCGTCGTGGGG
>JAOYSI010000003.1:890532-906823 GCA_025775065.1 Hiodon alosoides | reverse complement strand
AAGCCCGCGGCCTCCTACTGCAGAAGCTGTCACATTAGCTGTCACATTAGCTGTCACATTAGCTGTCACATTAGCTGGATCTTATGTGAGGATTGACCTCCGGGGTAAAGGGTTCCCAATGGGCAGGACCCTTTTTTAAGGCCAAATTGATCAAGAATAATTCAATTAAAAATAAAAAAAAATTTAAATGGGAGAAGAAAAAAAAGAGTAATTTAGCCTTAAAATAATTATAGATTTATCTTTAACTTATCACACTGGCTTCAACAGAGCCCCAGGATTGGCTTAATGTGTTCACTTTTCTGCCCCGGGAGAGCCATTAGGCTGCACTCTCAATGGTAAACATTTCCAGTATTTAACAGGGAGATTTTGTGCTTGGTCTGTCATATGCAGTAAAATAATGACATGATGCATTGTGATTTAGGCGTCTGTAATCACGTGAATAATTTGCGTCAGTTGTACAACCATCATGAGCTGGCACTTGGAGATTAAATAACAATCAATAGCTGTTAACATTGTACGCTAAAAAGCAGGCCGTTTAGTGGGGCCAATGAGCGTGTCTTTGAGTGGTAATTACTGGCGTACATGACGTGATTCATTAACCCAGGGGAAGGAGGTGAGGCCACGTTACCTAATTGCAGGAGCAAACGCTTTCACCCACAGAGAGTGTCAGTAAGGGCATCCCGTGTGTCCCGGAGAGCTGATCTGGAGTACTGTGAACTTGGGACGTTCACTGATAAAATGTCTAAGCATATATATCTTTTTTTTTTTTTTTTCTTCTTCTCAATTGCTGTAAATTCCCAACGTTTTTTTCTCTCCTCCACATCTTCAAGTTCCCTCTTGGTCTGGACAGAAGCCCTGCATAACTGTATGTGCCCGTTCTTCCTCATTTCAGTACACAGGATTAGGGTAATCGTTTTTTTCTCTCCCTGTTCTTTGGCTGTTGAATATGTAAGAAAAAAAAATAAATAAAAGATTCTCTTTTTTTGGTTTGATTTTTTTGGCTCGATGGCTAAAAAGTCTTTGTAGAAAATAAGTTTTTTTTTTTTTTTTTTTTTTACAAACAACTGCACTGCTGTTTTGTGTATTTCCTCAGGCAATATAGAATATAAATTAGCACAGTATTCCTTTTAGGAAGTCATTTTAAAAAAGATTCATGTGATGCAAAATAACTTGCTTTTAAGAGGCACTTTCATTTTTTTTTTATTTTTTTTTTTTCCTTTTCAGACCTCCTGTGAATGGACTTCGTCATCCGCTGTTTTAATAGAGACCGCTCGCCTCCACGCTAACCGCTGCGGAGCAGGTCGTCAGCTCCGATGTCACCTGTAACTTTGGCCGGCAAATTTTCTAGCTGGGGGAGTAGCGGTCGATGGTGCGGGACTCTGGGGCCTGGGACGGGGGCGGCAGGGCCTGGCTCAGGGCCTCCATCTTGTCGTGGGAGAGGCCCAGATGCTCGACGGCCAGCTTGGACAGCGGGTACAGGCTCTCCATGGCCTTGGCGTCGGCCAACAGGTGCTGGGAGGCCTGGGCCAGGATCTGAGAGGCCTTATCCTGCTTCAGCCCCAGGTGCTCAGCCGCGTACTTGCTGAGGGGGTAGATGCCTATTCCCTCCGCCAGGTCCATCTTCAGCTTACCGTCGGTGGCTCCGCCGGCGCTGTGCATCTTCATGTGGCTGATGAGGTTACGCTGCTGGGCGAACTTGCCTCCGCAGACCTGACACTCGTAGGGCTTCTCCCCGGAGTGGATCCGCATGTGTTCCGTCAGGCGGTACTGGCGGGTGAAGCGCATGCCGCAGGCGTCGCAGGCGAAGGGCTTCAGGCCCAGATGACTGCGCATGTGACGGGTCATGGTGCCCCGCTGGGTGAACTTCTTGCCACAGATACTGCAGGGGTAGGGCCGGGTCAGCCAGTGGGTCTTCTCGTGCTGCCGCAGCGTAGCCGGGTCCTTGTAGGACTTGTCACAGGAGGAGCAGCGGTACGGCCGGATGATCTCTCCGAGCCCCGCCGGAGGAAGGCTCTGGCTGGACTTGCCCTCCAGGTAGGACAGGTTGTTCACGCCGCCGTTAGCGCCGCCGTTGTTAGCGCCGCCGCCGCCGTGACTGCTGCCCAGCTCTCCTCCAGAGTTGCTGTAGAGCTCCTCCTCGGTGTGCGTTTCCACGTGGGCATTGAGCTGTTCCGAGCTCGGGAAGCCCTTGTCGCAGGGGATGCACACGTACAGGTTGTCCCCGAAACTCTCTGGCTCGTAGGCAAGGTGGAAGCGGTCCAGAGCCCCTGGGGGTGACGGGCGGCCCTCGCTACTGCCCGTCTCCTCACTGCCGGTGGGACTCTTCTCGTCTTCACCCTCACAGCCCACACCCCCGTACCCCTCGCCCATTCCCAGCTTGTCCTCCCCACTCCTGTGGTGGTTACGGTGGGGGCGGAGCGTCTCCTTGTTCCGCTCGCCAAGCCCACCCCCTTCCTCGTCCTCCTCATCCTCTTCCTCATCCTCAGCTGCATAGGCCAGGGGCTCGTGCTTCACCCAGCGGTACACCCCGCCCCCTCCCCGGCCTCGTTCCCCAGCTTCCAGCGCCGCCTCCGGGCTGGACGGGGAAGGGTAGGGGTCCTGGCTGTGAGAGTGGGAGCGGTGGAGGTGAGGGAGGTGCGGATAGGAGTGCGAAGACAGGGGTCCAGCGTGATCACCGGTGTCCATCTTGTCCGGGGTGTAAGGCCCCCCGTTGGCAGTGACAACGGGACTGTCCCGGCCGCTCAGCTCTCCTCCGTGCCCCTCGTCCTGGTGCGAGATCGTGTGAGCCAGGTGGGGATGTGAGGGCGCCTGTAGGGCCTGGGAAGTGGGACTCTTCTTGGAGAGATCCAGTCCAAAGATGGGCGAGCATTCTCTCTCTGAGAGAGGGGGGCGGAGGCCAGGAGGGAGAGGTAGGGATGACGGCGGGGCGGGATAGACCTGGGGACCCTGAGAAAAAGGAGGTGCGTGCAGCTCCCCAACTTGAGTGGCCAGGGTGTGCTGGGGCAACTCCTCCATTGGGGGGGCTCCGGACATGTTGCTGCTCACCACCCCACCGGGGAAGCAAGACTGAATGACAGGGGTCGAGACTCTGAATCTCCCCCCTCCGCTTATCCCAACACCGACAGATCCAACTTTCCCGTAGGGCACGAACCCAGGCGTGGTCCGAAAATGGTACTTCCCGTTCCTCTTCAGCTTCTTCTTGCACAGCGCCACCAAGTCCAACAGCTGCAAGTAGCTGGCCGCGGCCAACACCGCGGCGAGGTTGGGCTCAGAACCCGACGCTGGGTCGGCATCGCTCAGGCGGCCGGTGTAGATGTAGTCTAGGATGACCCGGAAAACGCCAGGACTCACCATCTCGTGGTCCAGGTTAATGAGGTTGTCATGGACGACCAGAGACTTCAGGTAGAGGCTACTGGCAGCCAGGATGTTTTTGTGTGCGCGGAACAAGGCGTTCTGCACCACGATGATGACATCACACAGGAAGCCCTTGGTGCGTTGCGTGTTGAGCTGCAGGAGAAGGTGCCTAGCGTGACTCGGGACTTCCATGGCGTCCAGCATCGTCTTCAGAACGCCACCTGAAACGGGTAAATAACCGTCAATCGCAAGCCTCATCCACGACAAGATAAAACCCTACTGAAATGACACGCCCCGTTATGACCCAATATTATATAATACATTTAATAAAACTGTGAAATATAATTTATAACTAACTCTAATGTAGTAATGTTGAGCCACAGCCCAGAGTATTTGTGAAATAAGCGGGGGGAAATGGCCTGTGTTATTGTAACCACGCTGAGCAGATCTCTAGGGCACATCAGGAAGCATGCTGTGTAGGCACAAACAGGTAGTAGAGTCTCTTCCTTAATCCAACATGTAAACATGAACATGAAGTCTCCACTTAATTACCCACTTCGCAAATAATGGGTCAACGATCTGATTGAGTGAATAGGCCGAGCGTGGGGGAAGGATTCAGGGACAAATAACGATGTGGAGCAGGAGATATAAAAGTTAGTTATTTCAGGCTAAAAGCCATGCGATGGTTTAGTCATCCGCAGGAAGACAAGTCTACACGTTCGGTTCACTTCTTAAGGTGATGCGCAAAGAGCGGGGGCGGTATGGAGATAGAAATGGATTTCCATGTCACAGGCCACGCTAGGCCTGAGTTTGGCAGAAGTCCTGCGCAGTTTTAAACAAAACTAGGTGAAATGTAAATTATCACAAAACGAGACAAGGGACCAAAATAAGTTAAAATGAAAAATGCCTGAGGGTTTTAACGTAAACGAAGATAAACAGATGGAACGGGTCACACAAATCTTGTGAAATTATATACCGTCTTGCTTGTACTAGTGCATCAAAAGTCATCCTTAAACGTACCATAACATTTATTTAGTAAGATGGGTTTTAAAAAAAAAATTTAAAAAGGATTTTACAATAAAACAATCACATGCGTTGTAAAACCGGTATAAAAACACCACCTTGCTCCGTTTTCGAGGGTTAAAACGAACGGCTGTCAGAGGGGCCCTCGAAATCAGTTTATCCTATCGGTTTGATTTTCATGTTGACCGTTGATAAGCAAGTCTGAGCGCTGCCATTTGACACGGCCTCGCTCGCTGCTGAGCTGCAGCCGAAGCCTATACCGTCCTCCGCCTCGTCACGCGGCTCTTTTCGTTTCCCCTTTTTTGGAACGGGTTTTATAGTCGGTGTGAACGCAAGTTTGATTTGTGCTAGCAGTAAAGGCACGCGCGGCGACGGCCAGTCATTTAAAGAAAAACCTGCGTCTCTTTGTTTTTATTATTCGCATTGGAGACGTCCAGAAACCGCCTTTTTCTTTTATAGGCGTGCAGACAGAAGTAAGACTAATCGCCGTCCCGCGTCCACAGTCTCGGGCACACGGACACCATCTTTAAATCACTTAACCACACCCGCGCTGTTGTAGGGGCCTGCACGCGAGACCACTTATATAAACAAATAAGGAGTTTCGCTGGATATTATAATCCTGGTCATAGATTAACCTAATCTTATAACTGAAACCCATTAGGCCTATGTCAAATTATACAGCTACACTACAATTTACATATTACCCAAAAATACTATTAATTGTAATTGTCCGGTATGTATTTTATTGATCGTATTCCATTGAAAGATGCACTGTAACCATTTAAACTCATCGATCACCTGATATTTATCCCATTACGATATTGTCTGCAGGCCACAAGCATAAACCACGTTCAGAGCTCGTGTCTTTTCGAATACAACGCGAAGGAAACATGATTACTTTCTTACGGTTAAATTGGCGTTTTGTGTGTAAGTCGTGCGCTGCCAATATCACCTCACTAAAGACATGTTTACGTTCGAACAGCGGGGCAGGAATCGGTCCTCTGGGGATGTGGACACGAGCACGTGCAGTTCGGCGCACAACAGGGCCACAACAGAACACCAACAACAGCTTAGATATATTAGCCCAACTGTTATTGAAATATTCTTGTCTGGTGCAGGAAACCATACATGGGGTCCTCTTTATCAGGGGCCAGAAAAATGTCACTGTGGCATGTCTGGTTTCGAACTGAATTCGAAAACCAAAAAGAGAGAGCCGGAGAGAAACACATTTTTAAGAGCCGTTTTTGCGTTAAGTATAACAAAGATAAAGTGACTGAATGTTTTTATGATAAAATGTCATATGTAATTACAGGGTCGTGTACGGACGTTTTTGTGGCTGTCAGCGTTTGCCCGTGATCGGAAAAGCTCCTTTACATACTATTTACTCGCTGAACACTAACTAACATGGATTGGATTATTTCGGCGTGAGGCTGTGTAGGGTCCCGAGGCTAGAGGAATGATGGGACACCTGGAAACACGCGCTCACGGCTGCTGTTTTGCTCTGGAATTTTTCGCAGCTGTTATTTGATCAGTGTAAATTGCATATGGTAATTTATAGGCGTATTCACTGAGAATGTTTTTGGTAATAATGTCAACAAAGAAATAATGCACTTTAGATTAAGGGTTTCATTTAATTTCCCGTTGCGTCGAAATTTTATTTTCTGTTTCCGGACATATTGTGTGCTAACCGATGTAATTGCGAATTAAATAGCCTCATTTAATTGACAAAACAATTTACGAACTTATCTTGATTTTTTTTTTTTTAAATCCCGACTCGTTACGAAACCTTCCTATAGAATAATGCAATAAGTGACATAAGTATCATAAAATGATATTTCGCGGAAGTCGGCTACTTGAACTTCCTCTCAACTCGCGAATTTATGTGGATTGGGGAGGGGCTGGGGCTGGCGGTCGAGGCACCTGCCCTGGCTGTAAAGTATTCACCTTTTATCGTTTGCAGCTGTGTTTGAAACGATGACAACACGAGTTTGGCGCTCCTTAACGTTAACGGAACACCTGAGAGCCTGCAGGTTAAAATATGTGGTATTTTTCTAGATTATGTTTCTTATTTGCATCTCCTTCGTTGCTCATCTAATCGTTGCTTATTCGGTAACCTAAAATATAAGATTTTTTTCACCGTTCATTATTTCCCTAAAACTAAATCCCTAAAATGTCAATTTTGTGTAGGCCTATATCTTCAATTCAGAGCACTTGCGTGATCGCGACAGGGCAGTTTTCACTCTCGTAGGCTACACAACACGTGTTGCAAAAATGTTTTGTTTTTTTTTTATAACAAAAAGTAAAATATATTTCATCCGCACGTTTAACTCTTGCGGATGCAAGCCGACGTCGAGTAACAGTGGCGGAAGTGGTAGGAGTACAAAAATAATGTTCTAAAACCTTTCTTTAAACGCCGTGCGAAATGTTACATCCACTTGGGCGTGTCTTTGCGAATGACTGATAGTCAATCACACTTAACGTCTTGGTTGTAATAAGATGATATCCGCAAGGTAAACATTTCCATGTTTTGTCCATTCAGATAACTTACTGCATGTTTTTTGCTCTGAAATAATTTACAACTTCAGAATTATTCGATCTGTCCAAGGTCTTGCAAGCCAGGGCCGTTATGATGACTACCTCTTTGTTGATTTTGGATCCGATTTCTTACAGGTATACTGGCTTTAGTATAAATATGCTGATATTTCGAATAAAACTCATAACAGTATGTATTGTGTTGTGCCTAAAAAGAACAGTTTATTACAGAAACTATGTAACAATGTTCCGTCTGAATACTGCATGCCAGTTAAACATTGTACTTTATATATAATCTTAACAAATTGACGTGAATCCAATTGCAAGTCTGGAAACCTGTGTCGGTCGATATATATGCATTTCTAAATTAAAGTAACGCAATTTAGACTTGACTACTGTTAACTTGGCTCGATGCGGTAGCGACTTGGGATCCGAAATTAATTAAAACGATTTCATAAGGTAATAAATTGTACGAATAGGATTATGCATTTGCTATATTTGGTATAAGAGAGAGGCCTCTTTTGGGACAGTACCGCAGTCGTATTTGAGACAGTTTGGTATTCATTATCCCTGTGTTTTGTCTGTGTTGTCACATCGCTGGTTTAGATTGGAGGGGTCTGCCTTAAATAAAGCACATCCTTTAGACTTCCTCTAACCCTCTCGTATTGAACGATCACTGTGAGTTAGAGTGCGGTATTTAATGCAGTTTGCGTAATGTTCAGTAACAGTTTTGTTCATATATATATATATATATATATATATATATAAAAATATGTTGATATTGCACGAAAATGACACATACTTTCCAGGAAAATAATGCTAGCAATTTTCTTGTTTATAAACAGCCTCACAGTCGAAAGTTCTGTAAAATAAATATTTGTTTTGAACATACTTTGGGTTAAAAATATTATCATTTGTGAAAAAACGGTTTCATAAATCCCCAGCCATCACACGTGTTAAGAAAACAAACGTCTGTGATGTTCTTTGCTTCGATCCGGGCTAGTTTAGTTTTTTTTTTTACTACGAGGTCATTCTCTTATTTAAATGAATAGGTGATATTTAAATTATAATAAATAGCGTCTTTCAATCCTCGCAGCTTAAAGGGTTTTCTAAGCAAAATGTAAGAACGTCCTTTCTTATTTTCATGTCTCGGAGGAAAGGAAGTTAAACTAATCCAGACCCAGTGCACCTTCTAAACGCTGATGTCCAAAAGGTGTCGTTGTCTAAATGGTTGTTACGAAATTAAGTTTGGAAAAAAATGTTACAACATTTAAGTTTGGTAACATTTAAATGTCGGCCAAATATATATATATATATATATATATATATATTTAAGGAGTGTGAACAAAGTGTGAACAAAGCTTTAAGAAATGCTTTTTTTGACCTTTAACTATATTGTGTAGATTTAGGGGCGTAGACTGATCATATACATATACTGAGAGAAAAAACTGAAGCCTGACTCGAACGCATATCCGCCCTGGACACGCTGCAGCTTTTTAAGTAGTCTTACATAGGCTATTTTTGTGAATGGGATATAGACACGCAGTTGAGCATGAAACCTTATTTAATGAAAACCACTCGGGCTATTGAAAGAGTGGAGAATGGTATCGTGTCTTTTACAAGTAGAGAACGATTAACTTTATCTTTCCAACTTCGAGTATTTGAGGTTTGGCTAAAGTTTAATCGGAAAGCTCACCTCCGGCTTTTTTCTCATACTATAATCTTTCCTCTTCTCATGTTAATAAATCGAAATTGACCTCAATCAGTTCTTTAATTTTCGGGCCCACGCAGTCGTGTGTTTTATACTGGCGAATAACTCATTAAGTCAATAACTCAATAAAGTCAATAAATCCCTTATTTTTGTAAATTTCAGAGGCAGCACCGTCGCTGGCGATACTTATATATAAGTATATTTATATGTATGTATATGTGTGTGTGTGTGTGTGTGTGTATATATATATATATATATATATATAAAATATACAGTTCATATATATATATATAAAATATACAGTTCATATATATATCCAACCCTCCTGACTACACTCGAAGTAGCGAACGTCGTTTCCCACTTTATCTCTAGGAACACACCTGGAGTTATATTCATGAATCCGCCCGACGGCATACGCATAGATCATCCCTGAATGAGCGAACTCTTAGCATAGGCTATGATTATTTTTCTAGCTGTGCTCGTATTGTAGGCTATATATTCGCTTAATTGTCATTCACACGTGGACGGTTAAAACCATAAGACCACGAAGACGAGTGTTGCATATCGTAGAGTGGACGGCTGAGTCATTTGATGTCCAGACATTTACAGCAGCTGACAGCAGGTCAAGACATGTTGTCTTATAAATGGGAAGAATTGGGAGAAGACTTGATCTGCCGGATTTTAGCCGTGCTCAGAGACTTCCCTGACAACGATTCCCTGGCAACTGTTGTCACTATATCACATATATGCAATACTAGAAAATTTACTGGCATCAGCACTTTTCGAGATATTTATTTTCGAGGAAACGCAGTCTATTTATATATACATAACAGTTCCAGTATGTAATATAACGGAAAAATTAAGGAGTGGGCCCCATTAAAAAATATATATTATTAAATTATTATTTTAGTCGTCATGCAGACACTCTCGCCCAGAAGGGGAGGGGGGGTTCTTGCATATTTAAAAATTGTGCAACGCAGGTCAAGGTACAACATTACCCTTTCACGGATTTGACCCTACAACCACCTACTTTCAGTCCCACTTCGGTACACATAGTAGCCAGGCTATGGACACCTGAAATACGCACACATCAATCAAATATTATCCTGACCATACATACATACTGTATTTGTTTATCCAAATATATAGTCTAATTCCATATAACGAAATTACACGTAAAGTAACGAAGTTGCGTTTGTCAGTAGATGTATCACGGCCCCCTTCCAATAAAATAGCTCGTATTTAATTTCCCCTACACAGAGCAGAAAGACGACGGTAAAAACGGATGTCTTTTACCTAGGTTTTTAGCGCATCTCTTGGAATATGCAGCTGTAGCTGTAAAAACAGAATAGGTCTGTTCACTGTAACTTTCAGTCTTAAAATATATAATCATCGCCATTTTGATAAGTCATATTTCAAATTAAACGGTTAACTTTAATTAAACCCATTGTTTGATTTGTGTTTGCCTTAATCAATTAAAGCAAACATAAGTATTTCATCTTTTAAATGGGAATTAGATGCATCCGCTATAGTGAAAGGTCTGACCCTCAATTATGTGTGAGCCTTTCCCTAAGTGCTGTGAAAAATTAATGCTGCGCACAAAAGACCTATCAACAACTCCAGCTCCGGGAAGGACGCGCACCCGATATCTTATGCCCCTTCAAGCTTCACTAGCAGAATTACTTCCCACTGAAAACACGTTCCATGACAGCACAATCAAAGTATGAATATACCACTTACCTTATTGGACCTTAAAGAATTATTTTATCACTTTGGCGATAAGAAAAGAAAAGTACTTAACCCGACTGTAACTCATAAAAGTCATAACTTTTTTTTTTTTTTTTTTTTTTACATATTTATACAAGAAAAATAATCAAAGGACAAAATTTAAAAAATCTGTTGCCTAAGCAGCAGGAAAAGAATACTTTCAATATAAACACAAGTAGACCGGTAATCATAATTGCACAAAATAGGACGAGAAAAAGAAAATACACTGCGCAGTATTGTTTCAAAGTTGTACAGATGATCTTAGCGAAAGCATCGGTAAAGTTAAGATACCCAACTATGTGCAAGTACCGTTAAAAGTAAAGTCAAAAAAAGTAAAGCTTCTATGTAGATTAACGGGTTACCTGGATACCCCAACTCTTCTGCCATCCGATCTAAGTCTCCCTTAATGATCATCTCAACAGTCTATTGGAGTCATTTCTGACGTTTCAACTTTGAACTGCCAGCCTCCAAAAACCATGCCAGTTTTCCAAGCGCCGCTGCCAACTCTTTTTATTATTAATTGCTATGAATTTCTTTTTACTCTCTCCCTCCCTCCTTGTCCCTCCTCTCTCTCTCTGCCTCTCTCTCTGCCTCTCTCTCTGCCCCCCCCCCCTCTCTTTCTCACCCCCTCCTTTAAAATACGTGCTTAGCCCAGCATCGGTTTCCTCCCTTTTTTAATTTTAGTAATTTCCTCAGCTATTTTTGTATCGAAGGTATAACGCTCTCGGAGATGATAATGGGGTCTCTGCGTCGTAAGTGTTTTAGCGCCCCGTGTGATGTCAGTCAGTAATAAAACTAAAAGGTAAAATCGAGGGCAGGAGCTTAAAGTGACCCCAACTTGAACTTCGCAACACATTGCTGCTCCGTCTTAAAGAGACAGGCCCCTTATTGTATATCACACTGCGGCCTCCAAGCGGGCGGCTTTAATTTAGTAGTCTCGGGGACTGTTTTTGTTTATACTCCCATATTGCTCCTGAAAAAAGTATGGAAAATTAAATTTTACCGGACAAGATGATGATTTTGCGCTTATTCTTAAATAAATCAACGATATACAATAGGCTAGTTGTCTGTTACAGTTTTAATAATTCGTAAATGTCCAAACCTGCATGTTACATTCTAATTCATATGACTTCTGGTAGTGACGTCGGTCAAAAAATACAAATTTTAGACCTTTTTAAAATTTTATATAAAAAACGAATCAGATTAAACGCTTGGTCGGGGACATTTTAAAGATTATTTGCCTTTAAATATGATCTGTGCGACAATATGTTTCTCTGCATCAAAACATAACTTTTCTGGGTCGACACATGACAATAGCGAAAAGCACTTTTCCCCCTTTCTCTCGGTAGCATTTAAGAAATAGATACACTTTTTAAAAATTGAATCATGGCTCCGGCGATCAGACATCCAGAATCAGGTGCGATAAACTGGACTGAGAGAGGTGCTCTCTACACCTGTCCGCATTCAGTTTTTTCGGAGTACCTCGTTTTCTTTGCCAGTGCATTAAAACGAATGGTATTCTACATATTAAGCATCTCTTGCGTTTAAGTATAATAAAAACCAGTGCCCGTTAACGCCAATAACGAGTGGCGATGGAAGGAATATATTTATATGAAATATAATAGGCTAATGCACTCGCGACTGGTCAGCTGATTGATGACATCCTATGTATTTTGATAATGCAGAATTTTCTAAAGAATGTACATTTTACTATTTAAAACCAAAGGTATTCTTCTCGAACACTTCCGAACCGGCGGAGGTAGAAGTAAGCAGTACTGCTTTCACCTGGTGTTAATAATATTTAAGTCATAGTCTACAGAATTATTTACGATTTAGTCACCTGTTAGTCGCAGTCAGGTGTTAAAATACATTGTAAGAAAGGTATGAAAGAGAAATACATAACTGGGCCTAGCATTCCTTTTTATCATATATCTCAGGTTAATCATGTATTCCTTAAAGCACATACTTATGGATAGAAACATCTTTAAATGTTTTGTTTGGTTTTCGTGCATATTCTTTTTTTCCTATTGGCGGTGTTTGCTGAAACTCTAGATTTGATTTCAGATGAAGATGATCGCAAACGTTATTAATTAAATAGGCGTGCAGTTAATCCCATATTTTACTTTATTTATAGGAACTGATAATATTTTTCATATGGGCACGTGTCCCGTTAGTGTCACTAGAGTGAATAAGTTACATCGTCTTGTACTTTTTATACTTCAGCGACATTTTAGTAGAACATCAGTAACATTTAAGGCAAGTAATAAACGGTTTAAATGATGTCCACTGTTCTAAACCATGATGTCACTGCGTCCTTTAATTCTTCCGTCAAAATAAGGAATTATTGTGAAATAAAATTAATCTTTCAATTATAAGAAAGTATACATAAACTGGCTTTATCGACTGCATCTTAATAGGCTAACAGCATTACAGAGTTTTTTTTTTTTTTTTTTTTTTTACCGAAGTGAATACAGCCCCAGTCTAAATATCTTTTCAGTCTCCTAAGTTTTTGATCTTAATGTTTTCTTTATTCCGCTGACGGAATTCTGAGAGTTTTATCGGAAAATGAAGGGGGAAGTCTTCCCGAAAATATGAATGATTGGATCCGTGAGAATTTCGTTTTAGTATCAAGAAAGCTAAGAGACGGCTTCCCATGACGCGAAAGATTCTCGTCTACACAAGCCAACAGTAAAACCCATGAGTCCCCCAAAAAAAAAAAAAAAAAAAAAAAAAAAAAAATTTGTAACGGCGCATGTTCTATAGCGGCCCCGCAAGTCGCTCCAAGCCCTAAAGGACGCTGTGGAAATATTCACTTACAATGTCTCATACTCTTCCCAATATTACCAACCCACCTCGGACTCATGTCTGGTGCCTTGGCTGAACTTGGTTGCTCTTCCCTAGGATTTCTCAATCCAGCGGTCCCCCTTCTGGAAAAAGTCTCTCTAGGTGGTTGGTTGTTCGTCTTTGCCGTCTGTTCTTCTCCTCCTCTGCGAGCGGTCGCTCTCTCGCTCTCTTTTGCACACTTTTATTCCTCACGTGCAATTGTAGCCTGTATTAGACACCTCTCAGGATTTTGTTTGGATCAAATCAGGAGGAGTGCTGGCGTGGTGGACATGACCGCAGCGACACCTAGCGTTGATGACGTTAGGGCTGTATATGTTCAGAAGGAAATTCAAGGCTTAAAAAGAAATTTGACGGGAAGACGAGGCACTCTGTTGTACCTCAAGATAAACATAAATACGTTTTTCAGAATATTGTCAGTCTTGCCTGGAGTAAGAGGCTATTGTGTTTAAGAAGGAAAAAAAACTTTTAAACATGAAATATAAACTTTTTTGCTGCGAAAAATTCAAGTGTTCTAATTTAGTTATTTTCAACACACATTTTCATACTACACGCAAGGGCAAGCTTGCTCTTCATCTGAGGGACCAATATTCTTCAAGTGTAGTTCATCCAGGCCAAACACAACTTCTAGGGTAGGCTGACCTACAGATTCACATCGCACGGACAGATAACGGGTCACATCACACGAAATCTACACAAATACAGACAGCACCCACATCCATACACAAACCACAAACCTACTTGCCTACCTTCACGCTAACATACATCCAGCTGTCTGAATATGGTGCCCAACTTGCTACTAACACTCTTAACACTTCCCCTAAACCCCACCCTTCTTTTTATTATTAAAATGTTGACTAGAAATATCTTATTTGTCGTTATAATAAAATTCCATTATGAAATTACGCTGTTGTGGACCACAGAGTATGATGAGTCTTTTGGCCTGTGTGGGTATGCGCGAGTTTGGCCGGTTGACACAAAATATTTCTGTACGCAGTGCACCAATGGCGGAAAACGTTTTATACCAAGGAATTGAATACACCTCAGCCTGTTGACGAAAAGCCTGTGACCTGCGTAACCAAGCGTGTAGTCAGCTTCCTCTCCTCAGTCACCAGAGGAAGGCCTCATACTGGCCGCTAAGAGTGAGGTCAGGGTCATCAGAGTTGTGGTAAGAAACGACAGAGGTTGGTTTCAGTAGAAGAACGGCGGGTACTTCAACTGAACCCTGACACAGGAGGGGAGAGACTGAACCCGGGCCCGCTCAGCAGCAGAATCATCTCCGTCTCTCTACCTGCAACGGGAATCCGGAGCCTTCCAACGCGGCTGGAAGTTTCAGGTCTCAGCGGTTTCCCCTTCTGAACATTCCAGTTCAATGTGGCGCTCTTCTCTTTTATTGAAAAGTCATAAGTATTCTGGCCGTGTGGGTGGGGAGGGTGTCTTCACTTCCAGTTTTCTCACCATGCACTTTTAACCTCCATAAAAGAGGTCGACGGAACTTGTACGAGGCCCAGAATGGGCGGTGCGATGATCTGTTACGGTGGGATCCGATCTGAGACGAGGAGAAGGGGAAGTCTTCACTTCTGCTCTGCTTCGGTCTCCTGTCCGGAGTTTCCTTTGTTGCGGCAACAAGCGGCACGGACAACGGGTCGAGGACTGGTTCCTCTGGCCAGTGCGGCGTGCACATCGTCTAGGCCCCTGGGCCAAATTATCGAGAGTCTGCATTCTCAAGACTCTGCTAAAAAAAGAAAAGGAGAAAAGGAAAAAAAAAGAACTTTGCGTGTGGTTTTCACTCTGATGACACTTCAGCGTGAGAACCTCTTGAGTGAATCGAACGGAGAGCCGGTTGCTTTTAACCCCCAAACCGTGTTCGCCACAATGTTTTACCATGTGTTTGGTACTGTTATCTGGACGTGCTTTCCAACCATGAAGAAGACCCTGCTCATACACACCCCCAATCCGACACACCCAGTAATCGACAGGAGTCGACTGAGCGGTCCAGTTTGTATAGAATCCGGGCTTTTTTTCTGTGTGTGGATAATGAGGATGGGCTGCCACTTACCTAGGACAGAGAAAAGGAATGAACCCCACAAAGGTTTTACAGGAGGGAAATGAATGAATTCACTATGCGGAACATTAACCTGAAAACAGGTTGTGGAAAGTGAAAATGATTAACCATGTGGACGATTGTGTCGTCTATGCTAATTCTGTATGACGGCAGGCTTTTCTTCTGCTCAGCAGTCACATGTATGGGCAGTCACACGTATGGGCAGTCACACTGTCTGAGTGCAGTGATCCCTCAGTTAAAGCTTATCTCAGATGTCTAACACACTCCGGGGACAGACGTTGGGTTTTAACTGCGCTTGTCAAAACAACCTTTAACATATTGAAGTTAAGTAAAAGTGTGAAACTCTGAACCCTCACTGAACTGACAGCAGTTACAGAAAGAGGCTGCAAAGGTGTGGGGTTTGAACAGTGATTGGAGGAAAACGACGTGCTGGAACAAAAGCCAGAAGACATGTGGGTGACTTCCTCCAGAGCTCCGGCCAGAGCCAGAACCAGAGCCGGAGCCGGAGATAAGGCAGGCTTGGGGGGACTGCACAGCTACGAGCGGCTATCAGTCAGCCGTCACCTCCTAAATCACTCACACGTGTGTGTGTGTGTGTGTGTGTGTGTGTGTGTGTGTGTGTCTGTGTGTCTGTGTTTCTGTGTGTTTGTGTCTGTGAGTGTGTGTGTGTGTGTCTGTGTGTCTGTGTTTCTGTGTGTGTGTGTCTGTGTCTGTGTTTCTGTGTGTGTGTGTGTGTGTCTGTGTTTCTGTGTGTCTGTGTTTCTGTGTGTGTGTGTGTGTGTGTGTTTGTGTCTGTGTGTGTGTGTGTGTTTGTGTTTGTGTGTGTCTGTGTTTGTGTCTGTGAGTGTGTGTGTGTCTGTGAGTGTGTGTCTGTGAGTGTGTGTCTGTGTTTGTGTCTGTGAGTGTGTGTGTGTGTGTGTGTGTGTGTTTCTGTGTCTGTGAGTGTGTGTGTGCGTCTGTGTTTCTGTGTGTGTGTGTGTGTGTGTCTGTGTGTGTGT
>JAOYSI010000003.1:867355-881273 GCA_025775065.1 Hiodon alosoides | reverse complement strand
AGCTCCTGACTTTTACAAGTTTGTGCGACACGCCGTGTCCACACTACTGCTGGGCAGGTCGTCGTCGTCCCGATCTGACGGCTCCTCTGAGGTCTCACTCCTGGATAGGTCTGACGGATCCATATTTCCTGTTTGTCCGTCGATGCAGTGAGACAGATTTTTCTGATCTCTCATTGGTCCATGTTTTCGGAGGCGTGTCACCCGGACGTGCAGCCTGAGAGGAAATAAGTGCGCCGACGGCTGTACCATGCTAGTCATGCTGCACTGAATTCATTTAATTGAAATAACCGATGGGTGCTACACGAATGATGTGTGGAAAGGGTTAAACTGGAGGCCTTTACTTTAGTTCAACCGGACGCTTCTTTAGGTCCCGTTTATGTGAACAGAGGCGAGTGTTTTTGTCTGTCTGTGTCGGCAGGTGGAGGGTCGACCATCAGAGACAAACGGGTAAAGAATTGCACCGCTCACTATGGACAACGATGGCCGTGTCACTGATGATGGCCTAGAACGCGTTATGCCGCGCAGGTCTAGATGACTCCGATATTGTAGACAAGTCTCGGATGACTTGAGGAAGTGAATCGGTCTGAGAGAGGAGTCATCGATTCAGAATCTTGGGTATATGCTTCAGTAGCCTCTCCATGTCGCTGTGAGCTGCCTTCTCATGCGCTTGTGTCAGAATGGGCTCATTAGGTCCAAGCCACTGAATGGCACTGAACTCCTCAATGCCAAGGCAGGGGAATTTGCACCGGAATTCATCAAAATGCCCAACGGGTTTAACTGCCTTGGTATTTTAGGTGTGCTGGTTGGTTAATATTAAGTAGTTTTGCTGTAGGACTTGAACCCTGTATCTTATAGAAAAACATGGAGATAATATAAATAAGATCAATATGGTAGGAAAAAGCTTTTTTAAAAATGTAATTAATGCATTGTATAAAAATTGTATACTAGTTTGTAGCAGGGACACTTATATGCTGTGTCAGTTTTATTTTATTTTAAGTCATTTTAATTGCAATATAAAACTCTGGGTACCCTAAGGAAATGTGCACTCATGTCTGGAATGGAAATCATCTCTTCATAGTAAGACTAACCCCAGTGTCCATCTAGTGGTGAAATGGAGAAGTATTCTGCAGGAGCTATTAAATTCGCCGCTTAAGAGAAAAGACTGCTTAATAACGGATATGCCATCCACATATCAAGGTGTATAATGACGTGCCTCAAATCGTTCGTTCTTTTCATGATTCCATTTTTTTTAGCTGTCATGTGGTCACATACGCCTTCGCAAGTTACAGGACTAGGTGATAAACATTGCAAACATGGTTTCTTATTTATTTTTATGTTATGTCGTATGTCCGTAAGCTGTGTAACTCCTGGAGTGTTAAACTTCACAGCCTTGGCAGTCCCGCTGCCAACGAAAGACCTGTCAAGAAGGGTTGGTAGCGCGCCGCGCGCCCTGGTATTGAGTCCAGAGGGGAGACGGAGCAGCTGGTCGCACGTCTGGCAGTTTGTTTCCATTATCGCTTTAGAAACCCTGGACAACGTTTTTATTGCTCTTCAGAATTCAAAGGCCTTGAGGCTGCAGTAGGACCTGACGTGAAGTTGCAGTAACGTTATCAGAATGTTGTATGTGGGCTTGCTGGCACTCCTGGCCTGCCTTTCTTTTTTCTTTTTAAGTAGCATGCCCGCTGCAGCGCACTGCTTGCAATAAGAATTAGAGCCGTGACAGCTTACAGGCCATCATCTCATCTAACTGCTCTGATTCTCCTTCGCATTGTGCTGCTGTTAATCAGCAAACGCGTTCTCGCGGTGTGGCGTAAAACCGTCGCGAACCTGCGTTGTAGAAGTTCAGACCTGCGTTGTAGAAGTTGTCTGTGCACCCAGTCTTCTAGGTTTTTCCAGTATTCCAGCACTTCCTCCGTGGGGTTTAACTTATACGCACTCATTTATTCTTCAGATGCCATTTCACATGGTTCTGTCCCAGTAATTCATTCATCTCATTTCTTGTACTCTTTCTGGTAAAGGGCAGTAAAATCGGCTTTGTTTTCGCCTCGATTTTATAGCTTAGCTGTGGGGATAAATGTCAGCCTTAAAAGGTCTACGTGTCTCAACGCGTAATGTCTCATAAACCAAAAATATTAAATACCATAGCTTAACACCTGCATGAAAATTACAATTTTTTTCTTCATTAATTTATAGTCCTAAGAAAATATAGACATGTATAACAGCTCTTGAGTAATGTAGTTTGGCCAGAATATTGATTTTTATTTTATTAGTTTTAGAAATTGGTTTTCTGTGAGCATAAAAACTACAACTACTATTAAAGTTGGTGAAACTTTAATCTTGCAGTGTACAGTACATTCTTGATCCCAAATTGATTGCTTCCAGAAATGCTAAGTGGGAATACTTGCTGTCAAACACCATGGCCCGGATGTTGAGTACCAAGAGGGTCACGGTGAGTGACCTATGCCAAGGTTTGAGAGTTTGTGTCTGGGTTAGATGAAAGGAGAAAGGTTTTTAATGTAGAGAAGTTTAAAAGGTGTCAACTAAATTTGCCGCTGTCTCCGTACGGCCTTGCTGCTAGGATCACTTAGTTGCTGCTATCTTAAGATATTTATTTATTCATTTAATCAATTTATTGAAGATGATTTATTTAAACATGCTATTTAACTGTTAAGACCAAAATTATTGAATCTCATCCAATATTGTAGTATAGGAAGGGTAGAGTTGTTGTCTTTGTTCTCTGATGGTTAAATGTGTTTTCTTTTCTTATTAGTTTTTATTGCACTTGGTTTCTGGATTTCACTGATGTTGTATATTTTTTTGCCTCAGGGTGACATCTCTCCTTTTTCACCACGGTTTCTTATTCAACAAGGTTTTAATATTGTTTCAAAAGTCAAGTGAGTATACTGTGTTTTTGTTATTGCATGTCTATAATGCAATGTTAAAATGCCACGGTTATTACAGCGATAGTGGCTCTTACCTTTCTGTTCTATTTAAGTTCGGTGTTCGCAAGTTTTCATGCGACTGATAATGGATGAGAGGCCTTTGGAAAATGATGTAAGGAGTGGTGATTTAGTCTTGGCAGTGAAGTGTGTTATTGTTCATATAACCAATACAGAAATGGGGCCAGTCAACCCATACCACAAAGCTAAGAACAAATCATATTATTGTGTTACAATGATGACATGCAAATGGGCTATATAAAAGAAAATGAAGGTAGTTGTTGCCATTGCTTGTATTTTTCTGTATTTCCGTTTCCCTTCCCTCGCAATATTCCGTAGCACTCTCTGCTTATGAGGTGTGTAGAAACCATCTTCCAGCACGGGAGGGCAGGGGCTTGTCCACTTTGTCTGAGACTTTCGTCATCCCTTTCTTTACTGCACATACTGTGTTTGCTTTACAGAGCTGACAGCTGTACACTTATTTTAATAAATTTCTGAATTGACTACAACGTTTTGAGCGCTTTGGTCTGTATTATTATTTATTATAATAACAACTACTACTACTACTACTTATTACCACTGATTGCACATTTCAAGCATTTGTTCTCTCAAAAAAATTAACAACGCACTCTATATCTGATACCAAGATTTATTTACGACGTGTTGTTCCTCCTCAGAATATCTGACGTTCCAACCGAAATTATCAAGATATCTTACTGGTAATTTATGTAACGAAAATTCGCAGTTCATAGATGCATTTCGCAACAAAACGCGTTTTATGTTGATTTTTGGCGCTATGGGTTTTCCGTAGACATTCTTTTTGGAGGTGGGAGACACCAAAGGCAAAAGGGTCAAGAGGAGGAGAAACCACGTGTGACTGGTCGGTCCAGCTCTGTCCTTCCTGTGAAGTTGTTTTTGTAAGATCGGACTCTTTACATGTAGCTAGGACGCTAGTTCGAGAAGACAGCTTCATATATATAGATCATTGCACAGAGCAACGGACCTCTGTTTGAAAAGCTCTATAGCTAGCTTCTCCGGAAACCATGGTGAGCAAGACGGACGACATCCCGGCAGCAGTACCCAACAGTAAAACGATTAATTCGACCGATGAAGGGGAAACTCCAGATAGTAGAGAGACCGTGAAAGAATTGGCGAAGGACCCTGGTGACTTGGGTATGGTTTGTCTTTTTTATTTTCAGTGCATCACTTAAGTTAGTTATTGGAGACAATCTGAAATACTGCTATTTGCTACCCGTCCATTCAGTTCTGTTAACGGTCCTGACTGTGCTGAATTAATTACTGTTGGAGAACTACGTGAAGTCAGTTTATAGCTTGCTATTGGAGTTGTTCTAGCTTGCAATCGATTAGAAGGGATCTGGAACTATTGGCTATTTTGTTACTCATGATGCCACCTTGTTCATGTCTGTTTAATTAAGACAACCGTGTCAGGAGCCTTCTCATCCATATGTATATAACTGGATACAAAAAAAAACGAGCTAAAAAACTTCTTTTGTTATTGCTGTGACATTCCGATTTAATTTTAACTACCGTGTTAACATTTTTATTTCAACCAACGAACCTTGCGAAACTGCTGCTTTAACCCGGTTGCGAAGCAGCCAATCAGGACTATCACAGTGCGTGTTAGACTTCGCTCTTGACAGTATTAGAGGATTACATTTTTTTTTAACTAACTTAACGTATCGATCCGTCTGAATTTATATCTGCGTTTAACTGCAATACTCTTGAATACGACCACAATAGCATCATTCCAAAAAGCATTTCACAATAACGCAGCACCGGTATTGTCACAGACTGATAAGAACATAGCAAGTGAGCTTCACATGTGCGGCTATAGTGTGCACGAATCAACTGAAGGTCACCTTCAGTGGAACTGAGCTATTTCAGGAAGAATGGGGGAGAGCAATTTATACGAATATTGCATATAAGGGATATATTTTAAATACGGAATGAAATTGTCGGCTAGTTTATCCCTTTTATGTTTAATTTTTTGAAGCCATGTCGCTTCGGAGTAAGGACCGCACCAATTTCTTCTATGAGTATTAGTTTGTCTTCCGGTCTCCCCCTGATGTTTTTAAGCAGAGAGGTTGTCTGGTCCGCGACCGGGAAACGGAAGCCGTCTCTCAGTTAAAGTCATGGTGCATGTATGCTGAGAAGGTTATACTAAACAAATATAGGGACTCCAGTAGCGGGTGAGTGTATCATTAAAGTACTGCCTTCACTTATCTGAGATGACTTGGTTTTCGTCGTGCAAAGGTTCAACATATAGCATTATTTTATTTGGAAGATGTCTTGAGTTGGTATGTACTGTATGTATAATGTTCGGGCCATCAGTAAAGTTACACAACTCCACTTCAGAGATCCACAGTGCATTCTCTTTTAAAGAAGATGGAGCTTAACACTGTCACTCTGCGATTTAATTGCTGCTGGAAGAATTATATTTTTATCAATATTTATAACTAGTTGATTGGTTGGTAAACGTCTGCTCTGTAATGACAATTGCTGTAAAAAATCTAATATGAGGCGTTCTAATAACGCTGTGCTTCCCCAACCCCACGCGCGACAATGACGTTATACCGCACCAATTTCATTCTGAATTGAAAGGTCAGGGGAAGACGGCTAGGTAGCCTAGCTCTGGAGTTGGTGAATGCATTTAATCTACAATTCTCCTTAACCACAAGGTGGTGTTCTCTTGCATCGGAAAAGTAAGTTTGCTCCAGTCCGCATAGTGGACATGTTGACGACAAAACACTTTTACCGGAGCCTTTTGTGACTTAAAACTACTGAAACCATTCCAGACGTGTTGACGCTAGTTAACACTTAAATTATTTTCAACTATTATCCATAACGAGCAGGGGCCAGTTCAAGCTTAAGTTGTGACCATTGAATTATGTGATTTGACTTTTTTTTTGATTATTTTTTTTAATTTAATTCATTATCACATATTTTCAATTTATTAGGACTATTTACTGGAGCTGTTAAAAAAAAAAGAAGCCATATCAATTGAGTGCAAAGCGACAAGAAATCCTTAATGAATGGTCTTTTCAATCAATTTACGTCGGTTTGTAGATCAAAATCAGGCGGCACTCGGTTTACGATTCTCCTCTTCTGCGTCTGCCAGTGGCACTGCCCTTTAGCACCCCTGGCAGAGTCATGGATGTAGCCATGGTGAATTGGCTGACTGGCAACTTGTTACTGAGGGGCCGACCGACCAAGGACAAGCCATGCAGCTTGGTTTTCAGAACGGTAAACATTATGTTCCTGTTTGCCTCACTGGCTGCAATTGGTGGCTGTTAAAGTTGGCTTTTTACAGCAGACCGCGCTGTGCCCGGAGTTCGTACGGTAACCAAGTCTGTGTGACTTCCGTTTGGTAGCCCCGACTTTTGAACTATTGACAAAATCCTGTGGTCTGTCAGGGGCTTTGGCAATGATCTCTGGTGGGGTGTCGTCCCCCCCCCCCCCCCCCCCTATATAATGGAGGCGATACTGCTAATCCCCTGCTGTCCTTTAGACGTCTGCAATGCCACATTCAGGTCTTGTCACAGGTCAGCCCCTGCAGTGGGACTCTTCTTGTGGTTTTCACAGGCAGATTTCCCTTGCTATAAAGATGCTATTCTGTCTAATCGGTTGATTTGCTTTCAGATCTGCATTATCCATTTGTTTCGCTAATTGACAGCCCCCCCCCCCCCCCCAACCCAGTTAATGGCGTTTATTTTACATTATTATATATGTTATTTTCTGTCTGAGTAATCCCGGTTTTCTGCTGCAGTTGTCTTTGTTGATTGTTAACTTTTAGGTTCTGTGTTGCTCGCAGCCATGTCGACTCTCGTTGGTCTGTGCTGTCTGAGACGATCCTGAATTAATGGACCGCAGTTAAAGCAAGCAAACGTATTCAGTCTTGAGAAGAGAAATCTGACAACTTCCACTATCGCCGGGCGGACAATCCATATAGAAGCCAAGGCCAGAATTCCTCTCTTGTTTATCGTGAAACCCCATTTTAGTGTTTTCTGAATATTTCCCCAAGTAAATCACTGGTGTTGGGGAAATTAACAGTCTGCCAAAGAAGTAAATACCTGGTTTATTTTTAAAATTCTCCTAGTCTGTACGTCTGAGAAGCCAACACACTGGACCTAGAGTTGTTTTCAAAGGTTGAGGAGTTTTGTGTTATATTTATGCTTGCTACAAGACTGCGGATTTTGACCGGCACATTAGAAACACGATAGAAATATTTAGATCTGGTTGTGCTTGTGGAGATTGTTATATTTATATATTAACGTAGATGACGACGTGTTGTTCTGTATATTGAATGATTTACTAGACAGGACTGAGCTACATGCTGTATATTAACCAAAAGGTTTTGGTCTCTCTGCTCTTAAATAATGATCTGACTGTGGGTGAACTTTGACTCAATTGTGCTGTTTTTACTTAGTTTTACAGGATTAGAAATTGATTAGACGAGTGCCCTTGGAGATATGGAATTCTGATAAGCCCTGCGGGTTCTGTGATCTCAGTGTTCCTGGTCCCAACATTTAAGGCATATTTATAGTGAGCGTACATCCAGATTTAACCATCAGTTTACATGTCATGACTAAGTCAGGGAGAAGCAAAATTTTAATGGCTGGTTCTGGAACATTCCGAGCTCTCCTTAACAAAAAAAGGAAATAAACTATTTATTGGGGGGGAGGGGGGGTGTTCACTAAGATCACGCTCTCCTTTTGGACCAATTTTAAAGCCAAGCTTTCCTGTTCTGCAGTAACTCAGGGTTGCCTCACTGTTGGCTCGTGGAAAGGCTTTTCTTTAGTTTTTCGGTGGGCTTAACCTCATGGGACATTCACATTTTTCACCCATCAAAACTGGGATAGTTGGTTTCTTCCTACACTTGGAACCCGTGTTTCTCGCAAAACAAATCTTTGTTGATTTTAGTTTAAATGTGAGTTTTTAAATGTTTTTTAAATTTTTTTTAATTAATGTGGATCTTTGCTCCATGGGGTTCTGCAGAAAATAAAAGGCTCAGTGGATTACCTGCTGTGTGTTTGTCCCTGAGAAAGGGAGCCTTGTCAACATTGGAGGAAAGCGTGACTTGGATAATGGCTTTAGTAAGACATATGGAGCCAGTGGTGATGTAACTTCCTGAAATACTGCTGCTGTGTGTGAGAGGAGGAACAACCTTTGAGGGCCAAATCAAGAAGTCCTCTGTCTCCCTAATGCTGTAGGCATACATCTTTTCAAAGGTTTTTGTCAATCACTGGCTGTAGAGGACACAGTCTTGTGTTGGGCTGTTCAAAGAGTTTCACGTTTTTCACGAATGGTATTTCAAAGCCTGTCCATCAGTTAAAGTCGGTTTCAGCCCTGGGGTTTTATACACAACCCTGTGGATGCCAGTTGTTGTTTTATTACGCTCTCTCCAGCCCTGACACCCTCGGTGTCCTTGACAGCGAACAAGGGCAAGCAGCCGTTCTCTGGATAACAGCCGTCCGCTGTAGACTAGCACTGAGTAACCCTGAGTTGTTAAATGTGAGTTTGGTGGTTAGGGAAAACCTGTCGCGTAACTCCCTTGTTTTGCCTCCATGTTCAGCAGTGAAAACGGAGAACACCTCCCCCCAGTGTCAGCTGTCCTGGCATGTTTGGCATCGTTGTGAATCTTCATTACCTGGGTGTAGTCTGGAGGTACCCCACAGGAAGGGCATGGTCCCATTGATCCTGCAGCTGAAGCAGCGACACCTCAGAGCTGTAGGGGCCTGTTGGCTGGTCCATAAATCAGGTGGGGTGGGGGTATCATTGGGCACACCCTCACTGCTCCTGCTGATATCGTTGGAGGCCCTGCTGGACCCACCCACAGATAAGGCTGAGCAGAGTGTCTTTGGAGAGGGGCCACCCTGAAGGCGGGGAAGGATGCCCTGAACAACAGCCCTCCTCTTCATTGCCTTCCGGGTGGTGCCTGATGGAGAACGGGCAGCTGCGTGTGGGTGGGTGACGGGGCCCTTTTGATTCTGCGTGTTTAACAGGGAAACCATGCTGAATTTATGACTTTCCAGACAATTGTGAACAATTGTGAACAATTGTAGAGCTCTTTGTTCTTGATTTTGAACATTTTTACACTTTGCAGTTGATGTTAATTCTCAATGGCTTGTAATGATCCTCTCCTATCTCTTGGACCTTTGGTCCTGAAAGCACATACTTTCCGTGCCCTGTCCGGCCATTTTAACTCTGAAGCTTCAGGGTTGTATTTCCAAGGTCGTAGGAAACGTATGGAGCGGTTTCCTGTTTGACCCCTAGGTGTCTTTGACGGTAGACATTAGTTCTTTGGCAGATATTTACTCAGTATTCAGTGTGTATGGTGTAATAGGTGCGATGCTTCTTTTCTATAAGTGAATCAATACTTTATGAGGCGTGCGCTAAGACCAGGCTTTAATGAGGTAAGGTCGTCCATGATGCGCACACATGAACTGACTGCTAAGTGGTGTCGGGACTACGGCTACATGACACACTCCTGCAGGGTTAGTGTAGGCTTATGTGCGGGATAATACTGGGCTGTACTGGGCTGGTGGCTATTTCTAGTCTGGCCGTATTCCTATGCATCTCTTTAACCCCTCTCCCCCTTTTCCAATCTCCTGCAGGGCACAGTGCAGACACAGCCATGATGAACGGGAATGGGTCGCACTGTCAGGGCGAGGAAGGAGAATCCAAGCAAGATGGGAGTGGCGATGCAGAGCATGGAGAGGACCCCAACGAACAGGAAGTCATAGTTATCCAGGACACAGGCTTCACAGTCAAGATCCAGGCCCCTGGCACAGAGCCTTTTGATCTCCAGGTATGGGCACCCTCCTACTTGGGCATTCCCTTGATGAATGAGATTTGGGGCTTGGTTTACCGCTACACTTACCTCTCCCGCTCCTTTTCTACCTCCTCCTCCCCCTGAAACCGCTCAGGTGTCACCCCAGGAAATGGTGCAGGAGATCCACCAGGTGCTGATGGACCGTGAGGACACCTGCCACCGCACCTGCTTCTCCCTGCAGCTGGATGGCAACGTTCTGGACAACTTCGCCGAGCTCAAGTCCATCGAGGGCCTGCAGGAGGGCTCCGTGCTGAAGGTGGTGGAAGGTAAGCCCTCTCCTGTCCCTGGGTCGGTTTAACCTTGAGGGTACAGAGCTCCTGGAGCCGCTTGGCCTCACCCATCTTCTGGTTTCCTTCAGAACCCTACACGGTGCGCGAGGCTCGCATCCACGTGCGCCACATCCGTGACCTGCTGAAGAGCCTCGATCCCTCCGACGCCTACAACGGGGTGGACTGCAACTCCCTATCCTTCCTGAGCGTCTTCACGGACGGGGACCTAGGAGGTGTGTGTCTGGGCGCTTTCGGTTGGGTCTGATGTTGATCGCGGTTGTGCGGCGTGTCCCACGATCCTCTTGGGGTTACATCTGCGGCGCTGGATCTCTCGCCTTCCTCCGCAGAAAGCGAGAAGCGCAAGAAGAAGGGCAGTGAGCTGGAGCAGATCGATTGCACCCCACCCGAGCACATTCTCCCCGGCAGCAAGGATCGCCCTCTGGTGCCCCTGCAGCCTCAGAACAAGGACTGGAAGGTACCTGCCCTGGGACACTACTCGGAGGGCCGCCTTAAATAACGCAGTCAACTATTTCCGTGGTTATTTACACATCAAACCATGCAGTTTCCGACTGCATGTTCTTGGGGGGTGAATTTTGAGAGATCCTTATGCAAGTTTTATGCAGTTTGAAATCCATTCATGTGTTAGAATAATCAGTCGCAGTACACATCAGAAATGAATTATTCATTAGGGTAGAAGGATTTTGAGGTTTTGCCTGTGGATTGGACAAAACTGTTTGTTCGCGGGCTAACCGGTCATCTCTCCGGGTCCTGGGTCAGCCCCTGCAGTGCCTGAAGGTTCTGACGATGAGCGGCTGGAACCCCCCTCCGGGGAACAGGAAGATGCACGGCGACCTCATGTACCTTTACATGGTCACGGTGGAGGAGCGGCACATCAGCGTCACCGCCTCCACCCGCGGGTTCTACCTCAACCAGTAAGTGCCTCCTCACTCCCAACACGACGCCCCCTCACGAGGCTCTTAATCCAAGGACTGTTCAGACCTGTTTACAGGCATCTCGCCTGGCGCTCCTGGATGAAAATAATACAGAGAACAACGGGGGCTCAGCCGATTTTAAGGTTCTCGCCCAAGCATTAACCGAGCCCCATGGGCGCCACCTGAGGGGTTTAATCGCCAGGACGTCTCTCGGCTCGTCGCTAATGAGCGTGTCCTACCGGCTCCCCAGGTGCCGGTAATGTGTTTCTGCCGCTGTGTCACCGCTCAGAGTTCCCTGAAGCTGAACCAGGACTCGTTTGGTCGCTGAGCGTGTCCTTTTGACGCCCACTCCGAGCCTGTTCTTTCCTGTGATGTGGCGATGTCATTGCAGGTCCACCACCTACACCTTCAACCCCAAGCCAGCCAACCCCAGCTTCTTAAGCCACTCTTTGGTGGAGCTGCTGAGTCAGATCAGCCCAGCCTTCAAGAAGAACTTCACTGCTCTGCAGAAGAAGCGGTGAGTGCTGCACTTAGCTGACTTGCCAGGCTGGATTTTTAATGACTAACAGCGGGATCTCAAGTCTGATGTGACGTTGGTGCACCCTGTGGAATGATTGATGTTGCTTCCTCAGCGAAGCAACGGTTACGCAGTACATGCCCGCTGATGAATTACTGAAACGGCCGCTCCTAAGTTATTTCAACATTATTAATGCACTGCACATTGCCACAGCTGAGGCATTTCCCCTCGCTCTTCATACCTGTTCCTAGCAATCCCATAAGCCACGTTGGTTTAAATTGAGCTGATTTGTGATCGATTTAACGATAACGATTAGCTGAGGTTCACCACACAATAGTAATCAGACAAGCAGTTTGCTGCTCATCTACAGTACAGGTCTGCGTTGCATTAATCTGATAACTATAACTAGAATTGTAGTTCTTGCATTGATATATTTGGTATCTCAATAGGTATCGTGGTAATCGGCAATACCTAAAACTCCCATAGTGCTAATTCGGCTGATAATTTTAGTAGTTAAAAGGTTTGGAATGGCAGGTGTGTGTTGGCACACTGAGTCGGTAGGGATTTACTGACCGTAGCATGGGTTCTTTTACATCCCATTTCAGGGTCCAGAGACATCCTTTTGAAAGAATAGCCACACCCTTCCAGGTGTACAGCTGGACTGCCCCACAGGTTGACCACGCAATGGACTGCGTGAGAGCAGAGGACGCCTACACCTCGCGTCTGGGCTATGAGGAGCATATACCTGGACAGGTAAGTTCCTAACGAAAGGCACAAGGACCTCAATGCAGATTTCCAGCCAAAAAAGGCCTGCTCTCTCTGGCAGGATAGTGGGGATAGTTTGAACTTGCCAGGGAGTGACTGTAATGTCTTGTCCAGACACGGGACTGGAACGAAGAGCTCCAGACCACCCGGGAGCTGGCTCGCAAAAACCTTCCGGAACGTCTGCTTAGGGAGAGGGCCGTCTTTAAGGTGAGGCTTGAGGCTACCTGGAGCCGGCTGTGTCGCCCGGTCCTCCTCTCTGTCCCGTCCCAGTGTCTCAGCGTCCCTCTCCCCTCGCCCTCTCAGGTGCACAGCGACTTTGCAGCGGCAGCTACGCGGGGGGCGATGGCTGTGATCGACGGCAACGTGATGGCCATCAACCCGGGCGAGGAGACCCGAATGCAGATGTTCATCTGGAACAACATCTTCTTCAGCCTGGGCTTCGACATGCGGGACCACTACCGCGAGCTGGGTGGGGACAGCGCCGCCCACGCCGCCCCCACCAATGACCTCAACGGGGTGCGGGCGTACGGGGCGGTGGATGTTGAGGGCCTGTACACCCTGGGCACGGTGGTGGTGGACTACCGGGGCTACCGCGTCACCGCCCAGTCCATCATCCCCGGCATCCTGGAGCGCGAGCAGGAGCAGAGCGTCATCTACGGCTCCATTGACTTCGGCAAGACGGTGGTGTCCCACCCCAAGTACCTGGAGCTGCTGGAGAAGACCAGCCGCCCGCTCAAGGTGCACCGGCACTCTGTGCTCAACGAGAAGGACGAGGCCGTGGAGCTGTGCTCCTCGGTGGAGTGCAAGGGCATCATCGGCAACGACGGCCGCCACTACATCCTGGATCTGCTGCGCACCTTCCCTCCTGACCTCAACTTTCTGCCTGTGGAGGGGGAGGAGCTGTCCCCAGAGAGCCAGCGGCTGGGGTTCCCCCGCCAACATCGTCACCGCCTGGCCTCCCTGCGCCAGGAGCTCATCGAGGCCTTCGTGGAGCACAGGTACTCTCCAATGCTTGTCCTCTTTCGTAGGCTTTTTACTCCAAGCACATTGTAATGGACCAACCTCTTCTTGCTCGCGCCCCCACCCCCCCAGCATTATAGCGCTAGCCAATGGAATTTATCATTGAAGGCTATCCATGGTCAACGTAAAGCTTTTTAAACCAGGGATCTGCCTGATCGTTCCAGGTATCTGCTCTTCATGAAGATGGCTGCGCTGCAGCTGATGCAACAGAAAGCCAACAAGGAGACCGCAGCTATGGCGGCCCTCACGGAAATCCCCGCCCCGGAGGACACGGCCACCCCCACAGTAACCGCCAACGGGTCCTCTGCCCCTGAGAACGGGGAGTGTGCGAGCCCCTTGGAGGGTAAGGCGGCAGATGAAAGTATCCCGGGACTAGCCCAGGCTAAAGAGCTGGCTGAATCCATAGCGACAGACGACGGAGCTAGTGTTGGTATGTTCTCTGAGTAATAAAGGAGAGCGCCAGGGAAAACGGGAAAACTTTCACGGTGGAGAGAATCAGCGAGGAAGTATGCAATCTGCAGTTATTTTCGCGATTTCTCCGCAAAATTGGAAAACCGCGCTGCCTGGTCTCGGCTCCTCACTACGGACCCTGCTACCACACACACACACACACACACACACAC
>JAOYSI010000003.1:843963-865392 GCA_025775065.1 Hiodon alosoides | reverse complement strand
CGAGGCTCTTGCGCTTTTCGCCTCTGTGTGAGCGAGGCTCTTGCGCTTTTCGCCTCTGTGTGAGCGAGGCTCTTGCGCTTTTCGCCTGCTCTTTCCGTGTGACACCGTGAGGATGCTTGCCATGGCTGTAAATTGTAGCTTGGCAGAAGCTAAACTGCATTTCTAGTTGTCTTGCCTTTATCACAACTCTTTGGGGGGGGGGGGGGGTTGACTTAAAACTAGACAGCACAGTTGGGAGCAGTATCTCAATTTTAAAACAAAAACATCTGCTGGTAGGTGAGGTTTGAACTGATTTTAATCATCGTTTTCCTCTCTTTTTCTAGAGAATTGGAATAAGCGAGTTGATTACCAGATGTGCAAAACATATCTTTAAAACATACCTCCAGGTGAGTTGTTCTTTTTTGTCAAAAAACTCTCCGTTGCCATAGTGAGGTTATGGGGTTTCTTGTGTTGCTGGTGGTGGGGAGTTTTTATGCGGCTGTTGATTTGGGTTTTGATTCCAGGTATTTAATTGGAGAACTATATCCTTGGGTAAAATATTAGAATTGAATATGATTCCGTTAATCACCTTCTAAATAAGTGAGAGCTATAGATATTCGTCCAGCTCTCCAAATGTCGTCTATGGCTGACTGGGATGGGCGTGTCCTTTCACAGGGGGTGGAGCTCTCCGCCCTGTCCGCCGCCGTAAGCCACTTCCTCAACTGCTTCCTGAGCTCCTTCCCGGACGCCGTGGCCCACCTGCCGGCCGACGAGCTGGTGTCCCGCCGGAAGAACCGCCGGCGCCGCAACCGGGTTCCCGGCGGAGGTGACAACACCACCTGGGCCAGTCTCACCCCCAGCGAGCTGTGGAAGAGCATCGTCTCGGAAGCTCAGGGCTACTACCACTTCACTCTGCAGTGGTGAGTACTGAGCTCCGGATGTATGGAGGAAAAACCGTCGCTCTCTCTCGCTTTCCCCGTTTCTGACACGCAAACTCGTCTTTGCAGCGAGAGTGTGGACCTAGCAGTGGAGAAGTATGGACTGCAGAAAATAACTCTACTGAGAGAGATCTCTATCAAAGCTGGCATCCAGGTGAGGACCTACTGAGCAAGGACTCAAAAGGACTTTGTTGGTTCTCAAACTGGGGTCAGTGATGGGTAGCTTAGGGGGGGGTCCATGGAAAATTCTGCCATTGTATACATTTGAAGTTGTCCTTATTATGAGAGGGGCCTGTGGTGAATTTTAATTCTTATCAAAGGGGTCCCTAACTCCAGAAGTTTGAGACTCTCCGAGCTAGAAGAGGGGTTTTCCAGCTGCGTCTCATCGTTCTTGTGGACGTCCTTCGCAGGTTTGACCTATCTTTTGTTTGGCGAGTCCTCAGGTCTTGATGAAGGATTACAACTTTGACAGTCGCCACAAGCCGACCTTCACGGAGGAGGACATTCTGAACATCTTTCCAGTCGTGAAGCACGTCAACCCCAAAGCCTCTGACGCCTTTCACTTCTTCCAGAGTGGCCAGGCCAAGGTGCAGCAAGGTAAGAGACCAAAGATTTCAGTATTGGGAGTGACAAGTTCCTCACTAAATCTATGCCTAGGACACTTTTCTATTTCTAGATGCTGTCAATGTTTTAGGGTGAGTTCTAGGGTTGCAACCCACCATCATCTGTCCCAAGAGTCCCCATCAACTCCAATATACTGGTTTAGGCTATGAACTCGGTTCAGACGTGCTGACAAAACACGTCCACGTCACCAAAACTGTAATCTGTAGATGTGCAGTAAGCCCCTTGTCTTTGTTGTCAGGGTTCCTGAAGGAGGGCTGTGAGCTGATCAGTGAGGCCCTTAACCTCTTCAACAATGTCTACGGGGCCATGCATGTGGAGATCTGCGCCTGTCTGCGTCTTCTGGCGCGCCTCAACTACATCATGGGTGACCATCCGGAGGTGCGGCAAAATTTGAGGATCTCAAATTTTGAGAAACTCTCTCTTTGCGACGAGCCGGCAGTGTGTGGTAATAAAAACGCTGACGCTTGTTTTGCGAGAGTCGTTGAGAGTCACGGCCGTAAGTGCGCGCGTGTGTGTTTTCTACAGGCCCTCAGCAACCAACAGAAGGCAGTCCTGATGAGCGAGAGAGTGCTGGGCATCGAGCATCCCAACACCATTCAGGAATACGTGAGTTTCGCCTTCCTCCCAGCCGTCGCCTGTCCCGGGGTGCGGTCGGTTTGGTGAACCCCCCCCCCCCCCCTCTGTTCCTCCCTCGCAGATGCACCTGGCCCTGTATTGCTTTGCCAACGGCCAGCTGTCCACGGCCCTGAAGCTGCTGTACCGCGCACGCTTCCTCATGCTGATGGTCTGTGGGGAGGATCACCCTGAGATGGCGCTGTTGGACGTACGTGCCCCAGGCAACTAGCCCTTAGCCTTGATTCCCTCACCCGTTTTCTGTGCCGTGTCATTTCCTGAAATGCTTACTGTATAGCTTTCAAAATGTAAGGAGTATCCCGACTTCCTCATTGTTATAAACTCTGTGATCAATAAAAATAATTGTTGGTTTGTTTTAAATTAAGGAATCCCGCTTGGCGCATTAAAGATGTGACGTTTTTTGAACGCCTGGTGCTCAGGGTAGAGATGCCTGCTTACACCGTTTTCTGGTGACTCCCTGCAGAGCAACATCGGTCTGGTCCTGCATGGAGTGATGGAGTACGATTTGTCTCTGCGGTTCCTAGAGAACGCCCTGGCCATAAACTCTAAATACCACGGCTCCCGTTCCCTCAAAGTGGCCCTCAGGTGAGGAGTGTCAGTCGCCCCAATGGCACCATCGGTGTCTGTGCTGTCCCGTAGTGCAGGGCTTTTGTGGTCCCACTCGGGTTACTGACCCGATTGCACCGTTCCTGTCCCGTGTTTCCTGCAGCCATCATCTCGTGGCCCGGGTTTACGAAAGCAAGGCAGAGTTCCGCTCCGCGCTGCAGCACGAGAAGGAGGGCTACACCGTTTACAAGAACCAGGTGAGCCGAGGCAGAACGATGCCCTCGGGCGGCCCGTCGGTCTTCGCGCCGGTGAGAGAGACGCTGAACTCTTTGTGAATGGCTCACAGGTAGGGGAGGCCCATGAGAAGACGAAAGAGAGCTCCGAGTACCTGAAGTACCTCACACAGCAAGCGGTGGCGCTGCAGAGGACCATGAATGAGATCTACAAGAACGGCTCCAACGCCAGCATCATGCCCCTCAAGGTCAGCGCCCTCTCGTGTCCTTCCTCAGCGGTTGTCTTTTATTTATTTTATTTCTCCCGTCTTACGGAGATTTTCCTCCCCTCCCCCTCCATGCGTAGTTCACCGCCCCAAGCATGGCCAGCGTCCTGGAGCAGCTCAATGTCATCAATGGAATAATCTTCATCCCGCTCAGGTGAGCACTGAGCAACAAGGAGTCCTGCACTGAGCCAAAGTGGACAAATGTGATCTAATCACTGTGCCGTATTCCAAGTAATGTATAATATATGCTCCAAGTGATTTGTGAGTGGAGAATTTAGGCGCGAGTCTTGCCTCTGGTACGAGAGCCTTTGCTTCGCCTCGTAACACGAGTATTACGCCGGGCCGTGTTTGTGTGCCTTCACCCATGTGTCGGTCTGTCTCTTTAGCCAAAAAGATCTGGAGAACCTTAAGGCGGAGGTGCAGAGACGACAGCAGCTGCAGGAGTCGGGGAAGAGCGAGGATCAGCCAGAGGACGGCCAGCTGGAGCTGGAAGACAAACTGCCTGTGGATGATTAATGCGGGGAGCTCCCTCTGTCCAGGAGGCTGTGGAGGAACGGGCATCTGCTGGACCCGAGAATCGACTCGTCTATTTTACCGCAGAAGTTGACATTGTTGGGGGTTGGGGTTGGGGTTTGGGGTTGGGAGTACGTGAAGTCAGGAAAATCAAATGGTTTAGGTTTGGAAATGTCAAGGCTTGGGATAACGTGGTGCTGACAAAGTGTGCGCGTGCAGTCCACCCAGAGTCCTTGGGAAGGAGCCAGACGAATGTTAGCACAACCCACCCCCTCACCCCCCATTTCTGGCCGCTTTGCCACGAAGGCTTGCAGATGGGATGGAGAGGGTGATGGCGACGTTGTAAACAGGAGCCTTATCCATTTTGCATCATCCTCCCTCTTTCTCCGTCTGAGCCCAGACCACTGTGCAGTCCTATCCCCTGCCCCCCCTCCCAGCGCTTCAGGGTGGCCAGGAATCTTGGCCGTTCTGCCCTTTGATCCCGACATACAAGCTTTTCCGAAACTCAGGTGAAATTTTTTTTTGTTTTTTTTTTTTTTTGCTGTGCAGTAGTTGAGAGGAGAAAGCTTCCTATAAATTTGGCTATTTAAAAACTATGGGCTTCAGAATGTAAAATCTCTCTCTCTCTGAAACGGGGCTCCCTGGCTATCACAGTTCAATTCATATAACTCAGTTTTCCATATAGGTAGGTATATCTGATGCTGTCTGTAAGGCTGACATCCTTTCAGTGGTTGCTGTGTCTTTTGGTAGATATAAGCATATGCAGAAACGTTGTTTGGTATGTGCTCTGAATTGATCCACAAGATTGATTTATAAGCCTGTGCTGTTGGTGAAAAAAAATCTCCTTTTAAAAGAAATGGGAGGGGAAAAAGAAGCCATTTTGTGTTGATCGTTTACCTATGACTTTCTGCAATGTCTGTTTTATATAAATATGTACTTGTATATGTCTAAATGTCGTCTATAGGTTGAGACACTTGAGGTACTTGATGAATGCTAATCGAAAAGCTAATTTCATACATCCAGTTCAGACTTTGTAATAGCAGTTTTCAATCTCCCCCGTGTGTGTGTGAGTGAGAGTGAGAGTGAGAGAGAGCGTCATTCAGTCAAAAATGAAATGTAACGGGGGAGACGTCTGCCTCCTAGTACAAGTATATTGTAGAGAAGGCCAAATCCCCCCCCCCCCCAGTTTCTCATTTCGGTATACATAGTAACAGCCAGTAATTTGTTTAATGCCGGTTATTTTCTCCTTGGCTTGCTTTTGCTCTTGTGTTTGCTGTGCGAGAATCGCCTCTTCACCAGGAGACCGAGTATAAACCAGACTGACTGACTGACTGGATGCCGTCCGTGGTTCTGTTCTGTTGGGCTTACGTCTGCTCTACACGCCCCGGCTTAAGCAAATGCCCCAGTTCCTCTGATCTGGCGTTTCCTCCGCAATACTCTGCTCTTTCCAGGAAACGCCAACCCAACTCGCACGCGTTCACACACACACACACACACAGTGCTGCTGGAAAAGGGTTGGAGTGTGCTCCTTGCTATATAATGTACCAAAAAGACTGATGTGGGTTTGATTACATACACGTGTTGTATTTCTCTGTCAAAGGTTGCTCTGTTAATTGTATGTGATTAGAAAGAATGAGAAGTTTGACCTGAGGTCTGTGCAGGTAAGATTTCTCTTCTGTATAAACCTGATGTTGACATGGGTCTGACTGAATAGGGAAAGTATTAAAACTATAATGCTCCTACTCCTTATTGTATTCATTGAACTATGTGTGTTCCTTGAATAGGTTTAACACACAGGAAACATTTATGAATCTGGGAAACATTTGTGCCTGTTTTTGTTTCGATGGAGAACCAGACCGGTAATATAACCTTTGCCCTTTTATGTTTATATGTTTAAATCAAACTGATTTTATTTTATTTCTTTCGTAATTGTTTTATATACGCCGTAGGCTTACCAGAAGTTTTCTTTGAAGGATGTCTGTCTTTCTCTTAAATGTCTTTTGCATAATTTGCTAGTCTTCTCTTGTAATACCATCAGTAGCCGCAAGGCTGTGCTGCCGTAATTGCTTGGGATTTTAACGTGAAAGTATCATAAATGCATATCCAGATGCAGAATTTTGACATATACCGATGTAAGTATTAACAAATTTGTATAGGAGAAGAAAATACGAAAAAAAGAAAAACATTAGGAAAAACGTCTAATACACACGTTATTGGCGCTCTGACTAAAGTGGGAGGTAATTCCCCTTTTAAAGTAAGTTTTGGTAGGATGGATATTAACTGGGCAAAGACCGAGAATTGGTGCTTGCATTTAATTACTAATGGAACTGATCGGATGGTTATACCCCAGTAATTATGTTCTGATTTGTACCGTTAAATATATTTCTATACATTGACTGCATGAGAAGCCAATTTACTATCAAAGTCGTTCATATGTGTCTAGTATTGTGCCGCTTCTGTTTGGTACTAGGGTGTGAACCATGCAATAGCAATGACATTTAGTGCGTCATTTGCCCAAAACGCACAATCACGGAGCTTCTTTCTACGGTTTTAATCACGGCTGGTTTAACATTTTAAATTCTGATTAACTATGAATGTCTATTAAGTGCTTGTAAATTGAACTCGAACACTATCAGATCTATCATTAACAAACTGTAGCATATTTTAGCCCCATTTATATTTTCTATAAAAGCTGTAGCAAACGTTCAAAGTCTGAGTGTCGGAAAGCAATGTTCAATTTGTAAAACCTTGTCAAATTGGGAAGAAATGTGTAACCCTTGAGACTGCAAAGGTTACCCTCCCCCCCCCAGTCATTTACATTTTTAAAAGATTGAAATTTTTGATTGAAGATTGAAGAGTTTGAAGATATAATTTAACACATTACTTTCTCTCTAGAATCATGTAACGCACAGTGGAATCTGAGTATCTGAACAAAGTTTTGAAGTGTGTTTATTGCAAATTATTTTTTAATATTGGTTTGTTTTTTTATTAATTTAATCAGGTCTGTTAATTACATTGCAGTACTCTACTGCAAAGGTTGAGTCCTTGAGAATGTGTTCTATTCATATAGTCCCGTTTCTACCATCTGCGTTTGGAGAATTGGTTTCTCTCATCCGCGTGTACTTTCCCCCAGCACGGTTTATTGAGGAATGTGAGCTGTCCCCGGTGACCAGCGACAACCACGCGTTATTTTGGCAGCTGGAAAGCAAGTTACCCGTTGGGGGCAGTGCCGTTTGACGCGACCCTAAACCTGCTGTCCAACGCACTGAGAGACCGCGTGACTAAGAGCTAGACGGCTAAGATCGTGCATCATTCTTGAATCAAGGAAATCTGTTTTCTACTGCACATAGCGTTTGCCTGCTTCAGTTACTTTGCCGTTTGGTTCTTGTATATTGCGTTCCTCCACAATCTAATTTTTGGTGGTCTTAGTGTGCTTTTATATTAAAATAAAAAAGTAAACTAGTAAATTACCATTGGTTTGATTTTTGTATTTATTTATAAGATGTAAAACTTTATCCATACCCATAGGTATATAGAAAAGGTTGGTTCAAATTTAATTGCACCACGGTCTTTTTATTGATTACAAATAAATTGTCGATCTGAAGCCAACGCAGGATGTCTGGAACCAATGTCGTTATTCGACAAGTGTGATACTGCCTTTGTTCAGAAGCAGGTTTGATCGATATAATTTATTCAACAATCAACAATAAGATTTGGCGAGTTTTACACGAATCAAGTCAGTGGAATCGTGTTTGTCGGGGAAAGTCAAGCCAAGTGTCCTCTCATCGCCCATGATTGTCTGGTGATGAGAAAATATTTGAAAACTAAACATAAAATTAAGTGTCCTGTAAAATTTGAGTCTGTTTTGAGCATTTAACTAGTCATTTATATAGCCTGCGAACATGGTAATCAATCATCGGAACCGTCCGCGGACTTTCGAGTCAAACTGTCTATTATGTAGGCCTAAACAACACTTTATGTCTCATACAAATAAACTCAATGTATATCTCAGATTTCACACTTCTGAAATGTCGAGATGAGACGGACAGGTTTTTTTTTTTGACGTTTTAATAGCAGTAGTATTGACCAAATTTTAATAAAATTTAAAAATTATTTGTATTTTTTATTTATTATATGCCTTGAAGGCTACATTAGGCGATACTTGGTGCAGCAATAAGTCTTCATATGTGCTTTAATTTAGCCTAAATAAAATAACGTGCAAATAAAAGTCAAAAGACTCATTATACATAAACCTCAATCACTTAATCATTAGCATGAGCCTAATGCCATAGTAAGAAAAATGTTTTTAATGCTTTCAAAAATTAGTTGAAATTTCATTTAGTAATATATTAACATATATCGATAGTTTCACCCCGTTTGACGTAGTCTATTAGTATGAACAACCGAGAAAAAGCTTTTAGGTTTTCGAGATTTATTTTTAAAAAGGGGTTGTTTTAAACCAAACGAGAGCGTGCGCGCGTGCTGTCGGACTGGCAAACGCAAAGTTTGTGCGCATGCCCGATTTCCGAAGGCGAATGCGGTACAGAAAACAAGGCTCGTTGGGGAGGCAAGGAGATAGATTTAGTCACTGAAATCAGAAGTCCTTCACTGTATAACAGAAATTACACCTGGTGACGGTATATGTGACTTACAGAATCGACAAATGATACAACCAAAGCAGTATATGGTAAGATCTATTTGAGCCGACTTCCGGTGATGGTTCAGTACCTAAGAAAACGAGATGGTGAAACTGACGATGTGGCTGTAATTTTTGCGCCTCCTTTCTGTGTCTCAAAATGGCGGACAGGCCGTTAAAACCTGCAGCTCGGTGTTTCTAGTTAGTAGACCAACTATATTGAAGCAGAAATATAGTAAGTTACTTGATTAGCATTTTTGTGTTTTTCTATTTTATTTACAGATGTAAGTGTTTTTTCGACTGTATTAGCTCGGTGCGACCGAATCCCTAGCCGTGTCACCGTTACTGAGTCAACTTGACGAAAACATTCTTTTTTTATTGCTGCCTAGCTACCAAAGTAACGTTACTAATAGTTTAACGTTAGTGGACTAGCCAACAGTTAATTCGCACTGTTCTTTCCTTCGCCATGGTAAGTTGACATTGAGGAAATATAGTTTGCTAACAAGCTAATATTTTGTAAATGGACTATCGAAAATAATCATTTATTAATGGTTGGTCGAAATGTAGGTCAGTTGATGTCAGTAGCTGGGTAGTTAAGGCAAATACACAAACTTAATGGGGAGAAGGTTGAAAGGGGGCGTTTGGTCAGTATCTGTTAACGTTTGTCATAAGAGGTATGGTTGGAGAGGTGGCAAAACGAAAGCGTGTCGTGGTAGTCTTGATGATACGCTCGGTCATCTGCAGGATATTTTTTTATGTCTTCAATGCCAGTGCTAGCGAGCAGATTCGATCATTTCTATTTGGGTCATTGGAATTTCAGCCGGTTAGAAAACTGATCAAGAATGAGGCGGACTGCTCGCTTGTGGTAATCGCTATATTCTATAGATAATTACCTGGGTAGTGACATGTTAAACCGGCAAAGATATGGACTGACCGTGTCTGTTGATGTATAGTTAATGCTCAAGCTGCACATAAGCTTGATGGGTAAAAATAACCAACCATAGTTTTAATTTATTTGTTATTCAATTAAATTTGTAAAACTTGAAAAGACTAACTCCTGTTAAACCGAACCTTCGCACAAACCGAACCGCAAATCTTCTGTAATTAATTTGACTTTGCTTCCTAGCAAGCTAGCTAACATTAGCAGTATTTCCGACCTTGAAATGATCTTATTTAATTACGAGCGTCTCAGGTACAATCCATCTGGTTAACTATCCCACCAAAATAATTTAATATTATTTTCTTAATTTAGCTAGATGTATTACTAGTCCGATTTCGCTTATTTGTTAGCTATGGTCAGTGTCGTTAAGGGTGGAGTTTTTCGGACTCGGAAAACACGTTCGTTTTATAGTGTGTTATGACGGGCTGTTATACGTCCGTCATAGCTTTGATTAGATGTTATGTTCTGTTATACTTGCGGAAGTTGTGTTTTTCTAATAGTGGTCCAAAAAATAAAATAAAATGTATATGTGTGTGTAGATAAGACCTCGTTTTGCATCGCTCTGTGCAGAGCCCTCGGTGTCAGCATACGCGTTTGTTTTGGAAAGAGGGCTGGGCAAGAATAGTCTAGGGACCGTTTAAGGCCAATACGTAATTCAAGTTATTAAATAGGAAAGCGTTTGGAGACTTGTTTTGTGTTTTAAAGAATAACTGTTGAAGCGGTTTTGGTAGGTGTATAATTTTTTTTCAGCGGTGTTTCATGGTCGGCCTCTGTCGCTGTTTCGTGAATAAGGGTGGAGCAAGCTAGCATTCCTTTCGCGGAAAAAAAAACAAATGTACGAGAAGGGGAGACGATCATTCCCTTGTTCTCTGCTAATTTTGTGATTTGAACTTGGCACGATATAATTGAACAGCCCCCAGGATTAATTGTCGGCCTAGGGTGGAGTAGACGCAATCTATTTAGAGATATTGAACCGCGCGATGGGTTTCATAACTTGCATGTTTAGCCTCTGAAAGTCCTCAATCATCCCTACCCTAAAACACTTGCTAGTCTATGCTATCCGTCGTACCAGTATTTTCTTTTTAGTAACCGTTCTGCGTTTAGTTAACGTACCCCGTGTCACTGTGCTGGAGCTCAGCCATTCTGAATGGGAGGCAGCTGATGCAACCGAAAAAGATTGATTGTTTATGCCGAACTGAGGCAAGTTAGTAAATGGTATGTGTTCCGGTTGTGTATGTCGAAACCACTTTGTTTTGTTTTTTTGTACATTAGCATGTATTTAATTACAGTAGTGGAACCTTTAATCTTGCATTTATAAATTACATTAATCTACATTAGGTTTTTTTAAGCTAGGAAAACTGTCTTCCACCGGTGAAAATCCTGATTTTCTTCTTGAATCATCAAATAAATTGCATCTCGCATGGGTAAATTTCCTCCTTTTTTGTAGATATGAAATGTTATGGGTTCTTAAACACGAAATGCAAATCTGTAATTATAAAATGGGCTTTAAAAAAAACTAGAGTAAAACATGGATACTATTTGAAGAATGGTTTAATGATTACATTTGTGAATGTTTTTTTCTGTTGATTTGTCAAGAGATCTGTCATTTGAATGCAATATTAATCCAAGTCAATTTGCCAAAGTGGGAGCTTCAAATGGTTTGTGAATTTCCAAGGCTCGTTTGGACTGGTTTGCTCAGGGTAGTCCAGAGAAGGTTTGGCACCAGTGTGGGTCTGGTTCCTCCCATCCCGCCGTCTGAGTTTTGTTGCCCGATGCAGGCAGTCATCGTACATGTGGTCGGGTCTGTGCATAAAGGCAGGCGGTGTTTGGCATTCAGACACAGTGCCTGAGATGCCAGCAGCATCTCGATTGGCAGGATGTCCTTGGGATTTGGGTCTTTCTGATGGCACTGAAGTTTAATTTTAGTGCTGTTTATCCTTCAGAAAGGTCCCCCCCCCCCCTACATATTGTTTGGTCCTTACTTTTTTGGCGAGTTGTTTCGAAGTCTGATTTATTTTCTGATTCAACCAAGCTCGGTCAGCATGATTGTAGGGTGTGGAACACTGCTACTTTATTTTTTTATTTCTTGAACCAGGCAATTTTCCTCCACTATAAGGGAGTTACTGAGTCCTTGTGAAGGGGATAATGCAATGAATAATCCTAAACAATTAATTTAAGGAAACGAGCAAAGCTGCCGTTCCTTTTTAGTGTGATAGTTTTGATCTCTGATTTAAAATGAAGTTCCGTGTGCCAGTTTGGAATGATAAGATTAAAAAAAAAGAACCATTCAGGTATGTCATTGTGTCCATAAGGGGCCCAGACCCTCCCTAAATATCCTGTCCTGTTCCCCAGCCTCCCTTCAATCAGGGGACACTGACGGGGGTAATCATTGCTCTTCAATCTTTCGTCAGCCTGTGTGATCTGATATACGGCAGACAAGGATGTTTTCTTTTGTCATCTGTCCGTTGTGCCACTCTGAAATATGTACAAGAAAAGGTAGTCGGAGAATGTACTTTTGGCTAGCTCATGGTAGATAAGTCAAGCCTGTGTGATGTTTGTAGTAATAATATCTTCATGTATTTTGACAGTGTTCATTTAAAATGTGGTGGTTTTGCAAAAGTAAAGCGCAAACATTTTTGCGGTGTTGCTATCTGGCAAGAACAAAGAGCATAGCATGTGGGTTTTTTGTGTGCACGCCACACTTTACAATTTGCCTCTCAGCTATACCATTTCTTGTAGTATAAGAATTCTATGATCTTTTTTTACGTTATTTAACACGTTTAAATCATGACACGCAAGTATTCTAGTATTGGTGATATATGTTCCAGATATGTGGACTGCATATACAAGTTCTGCATATATATTTTATCTGTTTTGAACAAAAATGTCTTTTTGGTGTTTGTCTTAAGTTGAGTAGACTGCTTGTAATTGTTTTTTGTGTTGCTGATTATTTATTTTTTCTGGCTATTTGCAGTAATATGGTTTTTAGCGGTAATAGGTAATCGCCGCTGGACTCTGTCTCTAGGGCATTGCTCTGAACCAGCAGGCGGTTGCTAAGTCAATTCTCCCCGCCCTGGTTTGAAATAGTGCTGCTATCAGGATTCCGTGCGCTGTGGGTTATGAGGAGTCTGCTGATAGTGAAATGCCAGGTTGCAGTATGTGTTGGGTTTGAAAGCCAAGCACTTCATGTTGATGGTGCTTTCCTTATGCTTGTTCAACTGGGTAGGATACTGTAATGCCTTGGGATTTTTTTTAAAGGGGGTATCTTGAATATCTTTTTAAACGCTGTTAAACTGCACCGTTTCTTTCTCCCTCCAGCTGGTTGTGAAGCTTTAGAGTTTTACCTTAGTGACAGCAGGCATAGTTAATTCTCATTTTTGTGGCAGGCAGGACCAGTAAAATTAAAGCGTTTTTATTTATTTAATCGGGCCTGCTCTGAAATCAAAGCTGTGTAAATTATCATTGTGGGTAGACGCGATCAGAGGGCCCCCATAAGGAGCTATTGTGAGTCTAAACCAGTGATCATGACCCTGGTACTCGTGACCCTACCCAGACACCACTAGTGGTAGCTTTTAATTCCACGAAACAGGGGCTGGAGAGACCTGAGCAACCACAGCAGCAGGCCGGTCACATTCGAATTCTTGGCATAGCTAGCCGTGCTAGCCTCTCTGTCTCGTTAAAAAAAGCATTTATTTGATTCTAATGAAAGTTGTGCTTTCATAACATGCAGTGGTGTCCTATTCAAGGCAGCGGGGCCCCAGGCTATGCCATCCCTGAAAGATGGTAGTGTTGGTTTTGTTTGCCATGGCTTGCACACAAAGCCTGTTTTGACGGTTCACCGTGGGGCTGTTCTTAACCTAATTATTTTTTGCTTGACAGTGGAAAGCTTTTCTTTTTAAATCAAAATGGCCAATAATTTTAATTGTGATAAAAAATAATCCCCTGTATCTCGTGTAAAGACGCAAAGCAGCACTGATCTTGGTCATTGTTACCCCTGCCCTGCCCTGCCCTGCCCTGTCCTGTCCTGTCCTGTACTTGACATTTGACAGTTCAGGGCAGAGCTGGCATGCTGGTGATGTCACTGATCAGAGATCAGTAGTGGTGTGGTGTCTGATAGGGCCTTGCTTATCAGCAGCTGATGACGCTTTCATTTTCACAAGAACACTGAAGTGCCCATTTGACGAGAACGAATGCATTTTGATTTGTGGCGATGATTTCACAATGCGGTTTTCTAAACATCACTTTTCCGAATTAAATGTCATACTGTCCAAGTGTTGTGCCCCATGGAGAACTGTGTGCTCTGTTACATGTCAGTCCCGATAAGACATTAGGAATCCAGCAAGTTTACGCCCCGCTCCTAGACTCAACGGTCTGGGTGTCTGAAGGGGCATTACTCACTTTAGTGGTGGGTTTAGGATCTTAAAAGGTACTCGTATGAGTTCAAGCTGAATTGAACTTTTGAGTTTACTTATTTTCATTGCCTAGGCACGTTTTAAATATTTAATCTGAAATATTTGTGACTATGGGGAGGTTTTTTTTAATGGAACATCAAGTGTTCCCCCTGTGTGCATTTGCAACTCCCGACAGGGGTAGGAAGACTATAACAAAGAAGATGGGTTGAAAAGCAGGATGGGGAGTGGGTAGTAGGAGGTGGGCGCAGTGTGGATGAACAGATGGAACACCTGAGGAAATCAACATTTTAGCTTTCAGTCATTGTCTTATAATGAGCACTTTAAGGACAGTTAGGAATTAAATCCCGCCACAGTTCCCAGTAACAGACGCGAAGACCATTTGCTCACACTGCACTAAAATCTGCTAGGTTTTTTGTGGGGTTAGTCACGGTCACTTTCTCTCCCTCACCCTCTCTCTCTAGATGAAATGAAGATTTGATTATTGGATGTTGTGGAGCTGGCTGCGAATCGAACCCTGTCACCGGAGTCATATTTTGGGGGAAGCGCGGTGCGTGTGCGTGGCGAGCCCCTGAGCGGCGGACCTCCCTGTGAGCCGGAGCTTGAGTTGGACTGGTGATCTCCTGTCAGGGGAGCCCACAGCTGCTTCCAGAGCCTACGCCTGAGCCGGAACCGGACCTGCAGCCACCATGGTGCTGTCACAGAGACAACGAGACGAGTTGTGAGTGGCCTTCTCTGACTTCCGCTCTCCTTCTCCCCCCCCCTTTCCTCTCCTCCCCTCCTCTTCCTGCGGCGAGAGCCAAGCCTTGGTACGGGGGGGAACATGGGTTCACTTTGTCCTGGGCCTTGTTTCTGGTCCAGCCTTAGGAGCATTGGGAAAGCATGCTTTCTGTGTGCGATCTGTGATAGACTATTAGAGTGATAGGTATCATTTCAGGAATGTAGGTTTTCTCCGCTAGGTGTGTAGTTATCTCTATTTTATGCGCGTCACGTTTAATGAGGGTTGTTTTAATCTTGTAGATTCTAGTTAAGATTTTTTTTTTTTTTCGGCTACGCCCGCCCCTAGGATAACATGAAATTAGTTTTATGGTTTAATGGAAATGTAGAAATGCTTCTCTTCAAACAACCTTATCATTTGTGTTGGTATACTGGGTAATTTATTATCGAAGTGTTAAGTAATAAAGAATATAGTGGACTTTGCAGCCACCACCAGTTTCATAGGAAAGCTGACACTTGGTTTTGGTGGGTGTGAATCCAGTTCAGATCGGTTCTGTTTGAGTGTTCAGAAGCTAATGAAGGTGGATTGAGTCGTTCTCGGACACGGGAAACAAATGGAAATGTTTCTCAACATTTAATGGCTATATACACACGGGTTGGTGCTTGGTGGGCAGAAATGTTCGATGTGTAGTAATTACCGTGCCAAACCTACAGTGCCTGTGCTTTTATTCAGTCTGGGGATAAAATGGCATCTAGCCGGTTACAAAGCGGCACACATTTCCCTCTAAGCGTGGGTTTCTACAGGACGGCGAGCTAGTTTTCCCATTATTGTAAAACCACTTGTGACAGAAGAGCATCATTATTGGGTGGGCCAGCTCGGTGCGTTTAGCATGCTTCAGGAAGCAAATTACTGGAGGCAGCATGGCCCACCATTGTTCACCTCGACATTGCTGCCGCAAAGGAGAATGTTCAGCGAGAGCACAGACTGGCATTGATTTCTGAATTGCACCGATGGAAAATTCACTGGCCTCTCTGTGGAGGGGGGTGATTCATGGCACCAAAGTCGGTCGCTGAAGTGTCAGCTCTTACTCAAAGAACGTTTAACTTGTGCGCATGTCTAAACAAACGTAGTGTATGCTTATTTATTTCATTTAATTTAACCCTGAGTTATTGGGTGGTTTTTAAATTATAATTTACCACTAATTGAACCCCAAAGTCTTGTTAAATCTGGGTATCTTGCATTTGCGTGCAAACAAGGATTTTGGCTGTGTTCCCTTCTTTACGAAACATGCAGACATATTTGGAACATTACTTTATTCTAAGTGCAGAAGTGTCATTGGAATGGGCGAAGGTAGCCTGCAGTGAAACGTGCAAGGTAATTAACCCTTAATGTGCCTAGAAGACGATGAATCAGAGGTCTAATCGGGCTTGTCAGATGCACAGGCTGATGTTCGGTTAAATATTTATTGGTGGGAGTTCCATTTTAGACATGTTACCCTTAGGCACATGTTTTAAACCTACATTTAATCATGGCATTGAACGGAATCCATACATGCCTGTTTTTTCTTTGAGGTATTTCTGCAGTATGTAATTTGTAAGTATTAGGCTGTTTATGCATCCTACCAATATTTCTGAATGCTGAGATTGTGTGGAACATGTTTAAATTAATAATTTTATGAATTGGTTACCCTTTCATTTTATACCTTTTTTTTAAAATGGAAATTGTGATTTCCTCCGAAGGCAATCAATCTCGATATAGTTGTTTCTTGCCATGGCTCTGGGCTGTGGTTCTCCATGGAAATAGTCTTAATCTGAACGTCCTGGTCGAATAACTATAGATATTTGTTTAGCCATGCATAAGGCAGTCGCTGTTTTATGCAGAAATTGCAATTTTATTGTACAAAATCTTGGCTTTCTGAGGAAAGGGGGGCCTGTTAGACCTGCATAGATCGAGTAAATAACTGCTCTACTGTCTGATTTGACATGCTGTGCTAAACCTGTGGGCAGAACACTTACTGCAAACTGTTGTTAAACCAGCCATACAGTCTCGTCAGTACGATCCTACATGGTTTGACACCAAACAGACAGCACTTCTAATATCTTAGGATTTAGTTTGCTGAACGAGTGAAGACTCAGACCGAAATGGAGGATCCATCTTGATTGGTTACTGTTAAAACAATGGCTGGAAATGCCGTCAGTGACCGGCCTGACTCGCGCTTTCATTATTTTCCCGCTTCTTTTCAGTCACGTGGTTGTGTGCCTTGTTCCTCCGGGGACGTTTTTGATGGCTGTGCCTGAAATATGCGCCTCTGGGAACGCAGGGGTGGAAGTGGATGCCAACGATCCTAAACCATGCAAATTCGGTGCATATTTTTGTTTTAGTCGCTGATAAAACTACAGAACGCAAATTTTGCTGTGCAAAGTAGATTTTGAGTGGCAGACGTCTGTACAAATAAATAATTTCAATCCCTGGAATGCCGGCTTCGTACTTTTCTGTTTAAATAAATTACACGGTCAACTCATCGCTTTTTTCATCCCTTTGAGGTTACATGTGTACATTTCCTGGCATGAGTGAATAACTTAGAATTTTTGGCTTTCATTTGATGAGATGCTGTGCCCCCACATGATACAGCTATTCAGCTTTTTATATTGTCCTTTGTCCTTTATTAGATTTTGATTTAGACCCAAGGTCCGCGGTATGAATTAGATTGACGCATGGAGTGTTTGTTTATCGCGGTAGATTTAGTTATAAAATGAGAAACTATTTTGGTGTTGCTCTACGGTCCATTTGGAAGTGAGGTGATTCTGCCGAGACCATTACCCCACATGGCGTGGCTTCACGTAGTGATTTTAGCTGACTGCGGGTATCCACTTCAGCAGTGCACAGGATATGAGCTTTTACTCTGCTGCTTAGAGGAGATAAGAGCGCCCCAGCCCCACAATGCAAAGGGAAGCCTTCTGTGCTGGGGGCTGCCGTCTCCCGATGGTCTATTTCTGATTTACAAGCATCTTCAACCTTCCTGGCTGTGTAGCTGCCCCAGTGTTCTTTGTCTCAGACCCTCCAGTCTGTACTTTTGCCTGCAGTGGCTTAATTTAGATCCCGGAGAAGGTGTGGCCGGGGTCCTCGGCGTAGATGGAGTCGTCGCGTTGTCTGTGCCCCGAGCCCTAGCGGATGTGTTCTCCCAGGGTGGCGTATCGAGCCCTGGCAGCAGGGTGCCCATCAGCAGTATGGATTTAATCTCCAGCCTGTCACGCAGATGAGTTGATGAGCCTTCTGTTCTTTTCAGGCTGACTCCACCAGTAGTACTGGTTGTTTTGCTACATGTCGGTTGGTCCCCACTAAGGTGAGAGGTGTTGGTTTTGATGTGCGGTGTTTCTCACCGAACTCAATATAAGGCGTTGGCTTTATGCTGGTTTGTGTCCAGGTTACGCCCAGAAACCTTTTAATTTCAGTACTGTGCTGCAGTTCCGTCAAACAGTTGCCATAGCTGTTTTCTGGAAGATTTTGTCGTGAATTTTGGAATATGAATTTCACCAGTTTCCAAAAAGATTATTCTTTACATAAAAAGCTTGCGCTCTAAAAGGTGAGCTAGTTGGTTAAATCCGACCTTTGTCCTCATTACAAAATCTGTTGAGTTGGTATTAAATGTGAATCAAGTATAGAACTTCCCACTCAGCCAGTGGGGGTTTGTTTTAACTTTCATGTGCCGACGGTCTCGTGCACGTTGTGGAAAGGGAAAATGGATGGTGCAGTGAGTAATTCTGTCTCTCTCTGCCTGCCTGCCTGTCTTGCTTCTGGGGTCTTGGCCTCCACAGATCTCCCCAGATCTCATTAAGGCCGGTGTCTGAGGGTCTCTGTGTTGACAGCTGGCTCGGCGACGGCACGCTGCGCAAACACACATGTCCTGGGCTGCGTGCCGAGGAGCCGCGCCGCTGCCCTCCACCTGGCCTCGGCCGTGGGAGACCGCAGCGTGTCTGACGTGTCGGCGTGGAAAGACCTGCGGGGGGGTGCTCGGCTTAAGCAGGGGTCTCGGGGAAATCGAGTTCCACGACTTAAAGTAGGGCGGTGGTTTCTCCTGCTGTCAGGGAATTGGGTCCCGTCAAATTTCTTCTGTAATCTGGCCCGAACCGCAAGTCTGTTGTATTGAAAGGGTCTCCGCTGTCGTCTCATGGTGTTAACTATCTGCCTTAAAGAAACCGACCATCTTTTGTTAGAATGGATAAGTTGTCTGCCGGTAATGTCTGATATATGGGGGGGTTTTAAGAAGGCATTTTAGAAATGGTTTGAATGGAGGACATAAAGCTTCTTTACGCTTTATTCGATGTGCAGACTCCTGGAAAGGCTATTGGAATAATCTGTGCTTACGTTGATAAACAGAAGTAGGTAACAGGAGTTTAATTAAAAACCCCAAAGTGAGAATTCTGAAATCATACAGCCCTGTCAAAATAAATTCCCATCTACAGAATAAAGGATGTTCAGTTGTCTAGCTTCTGTGTAAGTGGCCTTTAATGTTGTCCTGGGTGTTAGGACGCCCATTTTGATTATAACACTTTGTCAGGGAGAGTAACAGGTCCCCATAGTGGGGGAAATGGTGATCGTTGTGTGTGGTTCTGGCAGATAGTTCTGGAAATTAGTAGAGCAAGTCTGTATCTGTGAATTCCTTTGTTGAACGTGTCTGGCCGGGACAATCATTCAATTAGCTGCAGAAATAATTAATTTCTCTGATCTCCTCCTCCTTGCCACCCCTAGACCAGCACTCCGGTTCAGAGCCTTCGGTAGAATAGTTTCCCCTCAGATTAACATGTCAAAAACCTGGTTTCTGTACTTATTGATCTTTGCTCCATTGGATTTGATCCAATTGAAATGATTTGGTTCCTTCATTTCTTTATATTTTCCGTTGGTATTCTGTATAGCAGCTAAAATGACTCGAGCTAGCTTGCTTTAGTTACAGGGGTTTTCTGTCAAAGGAGTGGCTTTTCTTTCACGTCGGAGAAGCCTGTGTTCTGTTTCAGCATCATCGTTTTTGAAGCCAAACTCGGGCACAATTTATTGATGTCGCGTTCTGAATGTATTGAAATAGCCAGCTCGTAGGATATTCGTTCAATTTGGAGGTAAAGCCAGCTGAGTGTAATTCAATGCCACTGTCCCGAAAGAACAAATGTTCTGTGATATCTGGTACCAAAGAAGGCGGTTTGAAAATGCAGGTGACAAACCGAGAAACACTACTATGATTTAAAAGCGGAGAATCTCCCTGTTTTTGTGGAAGTGACGCTGGCGACGGGCGCAGTCAGCGGCGCCCAGAGAAGGGTGGGCAGAGCATCTGGCTTCTTGGGGGAAGATGAGGTAATGCTGCTCTTCTGCAGTTAGAGCTCTCCGCTGCAGACGCCACCCCGAGTGGAGCGCATTGTTTGCAGTGCAGCGCCCGGCCTGGCCTGCAAGCGGCAGAGCGTTCGACGTGGCCGCCAGGCTCGCTGTTTCCACTTTGGCTCGGACGACGCCTCGTTCATCCACGCGGCCCTCTACCGTAACCGCCTTTGGTCAAGCGCTCGGTCCAAGTGTTTGTGCTGAGAAAAGTGTACAATGCTTTGTTTTTTCGGTCTTGTTATGGTGCCACGGTTGGTGATTACAGTCCATTATTTAATTTGTGCATTTTTGTTTTCCAGCTTCAATACCACCTTTACTCGGCAAGCTTCCACAAATGCATGTCTACTGAATAAATGCCAAAGTGCCAAGGAACAGATGTATCCAGTAGCATTGCAAAAAATAATCAATTACAGCCTGCTTCTTGCTGAATCATGAAGATGGTACCACAGATCAGACTGGTACGATTCAAGCTAGAGCTACAAAGTCCAATATTTAAAAACGGCTGACAAAATATTAAGCGATACATGAAATATTGAGTCATAAATGTGGCACAATTAAAACCTCCCCGGCAGACAGAACCCCCCAGGAAAAGTTGTGTATTAAAGAAGATTCTCTCTGCTTCAGCATCTCAATGCTTTTTGGCTATGGATGCTGTAATAGGATGTTTCTGATTTGTAATTAATGGCTTGTTTAAGGTGTCAGTGAAGTTGTCCCACACTTGCGGGGGTGGATATGGACTGACCAGGGAAGTGTTTGTGTGTACATCTTGATTGCAGTTTGTTCCTTGTCCTTTCTGCCCACTCGTGTACCTTAGAGGGGGGGGGGGGGGGGGGGGGGGGGGGGGGGGGGGGGGGGGGGGGGGGGGGGGGGGGGGGGGGTATTTGTCGTTACCTGGTATTTGTTTGTTGTTACAATTTTTTGGCTTTTTTTTCCTGTTAATTTCTCCCCCCTGGGTCACTTTAACCCCCCCCCCCCCCCCCCCCCCCACTGGCCTAGCTGTAGGAGTCTCCATGGAAACCGAAGCATAGCCGCTCTCTCACAATGTTTGTGCTTTTCCCCCCATCTTCTCCTGAATACTGCATGGAGAGTTAGTTTTTTTTCCCCTTCCCCAGTCACAAAGGTCGGGCCAGGCTAACTGGAAAACGTGGATCTTTCTGCTGTGCCGCATCTCTACAGCGAGGCACCCTGTCGGTGCGTTCAGCGGGATGTGTTTGGGGTGTTGCTGCTTTGTGGTCACGGCATCCACATAAAGCAGTAGGTGTTTTTTTGAAGAGCCCGTCTCCCCGCCTCCCTTTGTGTGGTTGTAATCCCTCTGAAGGATCTGGCAACACTGAGGTGCAGTTGGAATGGGAATATGGAAGCAGATGGGGAGTCATCTTAAAGGCTGCTTGGGCTGCGTTCAGGCTGGCCAGCCGAAGTCTGTCGCTGTTTCCTGTATTTAGTTCTTGGACTGGGCCTGAATGTGTGGTGATGAGGTCCTCCACTACAATACAGGAAGTGCTTTTACCTTTTTTTTTAAATGCTGTTAATTTTCTGTCTTTGGTAATCTGTTAATCAGTGATCCATACAGCCACTCTATATGTGTTTGGAGGTGAGGTGGGGTGGGGGGGGGGATGGGGTGGGCATGAGG
>JAOYSI010000003.1:829794-843863 GCA_025775065.1 Hiodon alosoides | reverse complement strand
CCCCCCCCCCCCCCCCCCCCCCCCCCCCCCCCCCCCGCCCCGCCCCCCCCCCCCCCCCCCCCCCCCCCCCCCCCCCCGGGAAGGATGTAGGATGAGAGAAGCGGAGACTGAAATATTGGCCTCTTATCTTACCTGGCAGGTGTGGGACTATGAGACGGGGGACTTTGAGCGCACATTGAAGGGCCACACGGACTCCGTTCAGGACGTTTCCTTCGACCAAACCGGGAAGCTGCTGGCGTCCTGTTCGGCCGACATGACCATCAAACTCTGGGACTTCCAGGGATTTGAGTGCATCAGGACCATGCACGGTAAGGACAGGGCCTCGGTAGGCCGGTGGGTGGAGCCGGGGATTGTCGGGGACTAATGCTGATGGAGACGGGGGGGGGGGGTACAACCAGAGCCGGCGATTGGGACTTGGGTGGGGCGTTACAGGTTGATGGGTAGCAGGTGCTCGATATGCTGTTCATTAACACGTTGGATGTTGCACAGATCAATCGAGGGTGAACAATCTGCCGGTTCACTGGGGAAGATTTTCATAAATCATCCCAATCGTTTTGTACCACCGGCCTTGTTCGTGAATTACAAGACTCTACCCCTTTGGATATATTTTCTTAGAAATTAAATTATTAGCTTGCTAAACAAGTCTGCTGGTATAGGCTGCGAATTCTATGGCCTGTGGTTATCTAAGAAATAATACTTTCCTGCTTGCGCGAAATAGACGGCACTATGAGCACACACGTCTTTGGGCAGTGCCCCCTTTAAATCCTAATTGCTTTGCAAATTGCCGTAGCATATCTAATAATGTGTGCCTTCAGGCTTCACCAGTACAAGATCTCTACAGGACTAGATTTACATTTGAACCGCCTAGGTTTTAAATGGTGTCTGGTCTTACTTCACTTCCATTGTTTGACAGCCTGCATTTAACAGTATAGGACATGTGGCACACGTGGCCTCTTTCTTTGATGTGTCTGTCATTTGAATCCGTGTAGCAACATGTAAATTATCACAGGTACTAAAATGTAATGTAAAATGTACTAAAGGGGGGGCCCATGCTAATCCAATATATTTATTTATTTTAAACACCTGGTTGGGTAATTTGTGGTTTTTCCTGTAAAACGGAAACGGGATGTGTGCGGTAATGAAAAGAGGGCTGGGGGTTTGTTGGCTCGTTTGAGAGCTCTCCCCCAGGTTTCCCCAAGAACCCCTGCGCGCGGGCGCGCACACACACACACACACACACACACACACACACACACACACGGCCCCTCTGCAGATTGGACAGTTTGGCTAAGGATTATGAGATTTGGATAGCCGTTTAATTATCCTCCCCTAGATACGATAACATTCTGTGTGGTTCAGCTCATATATAATCCTGCTCTTTTAGAGGCTAGTTACCGTTTCGTCAGCTGTTTAGCTGCTTAAAAATGGCGACCTGTATAATTAGCTTTTTTATTTTTTATTTTCTCCGCCCATGGCAAATTCTCTTCATTTGCTTAATTTTATTTAAACCAATTTGACGTGGTTAGTCTTAACCACTCAAGTGGCATTTTCTTACAAAGGGAATTAGTGGTGATATAATTTGGAAGGGTGTATCTGATATGATCAAAAGCCCCCTAGATTTGGATCGGGTCTGAAATGCCAGAAGGGAGGGAATTGGTAATTGCAGAATTTTATTCCGCAGGACGACATCTGATGGTTGATATGTGGTTTGTAAAATAATTGGTCCATGATTAAAAACAAATGTGTTCGTGAGATGGACACCATCTCTTTCCATGCAGGATGATTCTTTGTTCTGTTACAGTGGTGCGTCACAACCCATTTGGAACATATTAGCTGTTTTCTTTAGTGTGTTTTACACATTGCCATTTAATTATCAATAATGACTGGGCAATGTGCTGACACACGATGGTAAGGTATGGGTTTTTACAAGAATTATGGGGGAAAAACCTTGCCCCCTTTCACCACCGATTCCAGCGTGGTGCTAGTGTCATGGAAACGATGTAAAAGTGTCCTTTACTGTAAGCTATTTTACTGTTCCTCAGACTCTTAATTTGAATTATCTTTCTGTGTTTTTTTTTTTTAGGACATGACCACAATGTTTCATCTGTAGCCATCATGCCCAATGGAGATCATATAGTATCTGCCTCTAGAGATAAAACCATTAAAATGTGGGAGGTGGCAACTGGGTAAGCAGAAAATGATTGTACATTGTTACAATGATTGTGTGGGCTGCGAGGAGTTTGCTGACCAGGCAGTGGTAAGCTACGATGACCAGTGGTATCCCTTGATAAGTCCTTTTGGGCCGCCCTGCTACGGGTGTCGGAGTGCTCAAAGGAGACTGCTGTGTGATCTGAGCAATGTGCCGTTATACAAACCCAACGCTGGTTTCTCAGGTTCTGCTAATAAAAGGGAGTCAAATTCTACTCCCTGGTGTTGCAACGTATGTTTTTCTGCTCCAGTTCACCATAAATTTTAATCGCCGTGTGAACACGTCTTAATTTAACCAGAGGGGATTACCGATGGAGGTATCAGTAATGCATCACACGAGGGGAATTTTGCTACGTTTTAGACGACTCTTTATGGAAAGCGGTAGTAATGGTTACCTGGGAGCCATTATAAGATGGTGATTTAGACTTTGGGGTGCGTTCTGTTCCTCGTCTGCCTCCCTGTGACGCATTGCTCTTCCCTTCCCATTAGGTACTGTGTGAAGACATTCACCGGCCACAGAGAGTGGGTGCGCATGGTGCGGCCCAATCAGGACGGCACCCTGATCGCCAGCAGCTCCAACGACCAGACGGTGCGCGTGTGGGTGGTGGCCACCAAGGAGTGCAAGGCGGAGCTGCGGGAGCACGAGCACGTGGTGGAGTGCGTCTCCTGGGCCCCGGAGAGCTCCCACCCCACCATCCTGGAGGCCACGGGCTCTGAGGTCAGCAGCTCCGTGTGGCCTTCTGACGGCATTTTAAACGCACGCACATACAAGAGGGATTCTCGAAGGGCGCCGAAGCGTAAAACCTGATTGTTTTGCTTTTTCTTCTAATCTCCTGGCGGATCAGTTGAGACTAGCTTTCGTCCCAGAATTGGGTCATCAACTGAGCAGGTTTAAGGTGCACACGTAATCGCCATTCTGGTTACATTTGGGGGGAAAAACAAAGGTTCTTCGACCGTTTGTCCATTAGATTCGATTACGCTCGGTGTGGAATGGAAGCAGTATTACCCTTTTTGTTTGTGGATCTGAAACGTATTAACGTGTGGGCGGCGGGGGGGGGGGGGGTGCTGAGCCCGTTTACACATTATCCTGAGTGAGCAAACATTACGAGGGGATTATGGTTACGATTGTAAAAAGGCTTAAGTAAAGACGACATAAGTAAAGGTTTCCACTTGTGTTGCCTCAGCATTGGGTTACGTTAGCGCCGGTTAATGTACGGACCCAAATTTACCCGCAGGAACTATTCTGCTTGTTCTGACTAACTTAAATAATAGTTTTTTTTTTTTTTTTTTTACTCCCTTGTTTCGTTGCCCATTGCCATGGCGGCTGTTTTAAGTGTGAAGATATGTAAAATTCTTCTGAGAACAGGTCATGTGAAACACAGAGCAGTTTTCCCCCTTCATATATGTGACATACCCAAACCTTTTTTTAGCATGTAATTATGGTCTATTAAATTTCACAGTTGTTTAAGGCTCAGCAGTGTAAAGAGGAGACCTTCAGCTTTATCAAACACTCGTTGAATGTTGGCCGTGTGTGCTCTCCATGAGAAAAGCATTGCTTAAGTTGTTCCTCAGAAGCCGATGTAATTTTTATTAAGATGCACTAATGATGAAACGTAAGGCGCGTCGCTGCTCCCAACGTGGATTAAGGTCTTTGCCTGATGGGACTTGAAGTCTGCTGTGTTCTCTTTGCTCCCTGCATCCTCTCATGGCATGTTTCTGGTGGACACAGATGACTCTGTAATACCACCAAACCCTATTAAAGCAGTTAGTGGGGGGGCGCCACTTCTCCTCACGCGGTCCCTCCTTTTGTCCTGCAGACGAAGAAGAGTGGCAAGCCCGGCCCCTTTCTGCTGTCGGGCTCCAGAGACAAGACCATCAAGATGTGGGACGTCTGCACTGGCATGTGCCTTATGACACTGGTGAGCAGCGGGGCGGGGCGGCCGGCTTCGGCGGCAGTGCTGAATTATTGGTCTTTGTGCACTTCTGACCGGGCCGTGTCCACGTCTGGTTCAGGTTGGCCATGACAACTGGGTCCGTGGGGTGATGGTTCACCCCGGGGGGAAGTTCATCGTGAGCTGTGCCGATGACAAGACTCTGCGGATCTGGGATTACAAGAACAAGCGCTGCATGAAGACCCTGAGTGCCCATGAACACTTTGTTACCTCTCTGGGTAAGCTGCAGGACCACCGCAACTCATCCACACGCCGCTCTTCGGTTTCTGACATTTAGTTCATCACCAGCCTCGTAGTAATGCAAAAAAATGTCCCAAGGTCATTTAATAAGCTGCTCAGCTTTGTCCAGTACTTCTTTCCAGCTGAATAATTATAGTGGTTCCATGGGAGGCTCAGTGAGTTTGTTTGTGGTAGTGCAAGCTCTTGCCTCAGCCTCAGTAGTATGCCCTGGGGGCTGCTGGGAGTTGGCTGAGAGGGAGCGGTGCGCTCCTGGATCTCGCCGCACTCTGAATCCTTGGCTTTGGTGAGGATCAAGGCTGAGGAATCCTCAAGAGATACTTTAGGGGCAATTCAGTCTGCTCGCTGGTAGTGCGTTTGAAGCCTGCTTTCTAAACACACGTTTTCTCTCCACGGTGAAGGTTTCTTTTTTGGCATTTGGGTTTTTGTGCCGATACTGCGTTCTTGGAGCAAAGACAGACACTCTTGTTTGTTTTGTATTCCTTTTTGATGTCATTTAAATTTGATTCCAAAAGACAGATCTTTCTGAAGGCATGTTTAAAATCTTTCTTACTGGCGAGTTCAGCTTCAGATATGGAAATTGAGTTGTATCTTTTTTTTTTTATATATATAAACAGAAAATTCTGGGCAACACTAAGTAGTATAATCTATTGCGATAAAAAAAAAATGTAGACATAAGTCTGTCATAGTGACACATTTTACTAATCCCCCCCCCCCCCTCCCCCCAAGCATGGATTTAGCATCCCGCTTCATGTAATGACTGCCTGTCACATTTCTTTCTCTTTATAGATTTCCATAAGACGGCTCCTTACGTTGTGACTGGGAGTGTAGATCAAACAGTAAAAGTGTGGGAGTGCCGCTGATCATACCTGTGGGACGCCTCACCTTCCTGGCCCGCCCGCCCTCCTTGGTCTTTTCCTCTGGATGCACTCGATTCCATGGTTATTACCTATTGAGCTCTGTTTAAATAACTATTGTCCTTTTATGTAAATTATTCTGGATGTAGATTGAGCTATTAAATGTTACACAAAAAAAAAGTATTCTTGCATGGTAAATCCAAAATTGTATACTGTAAATTTACATAACGTTGTTTAGAAGTACCATAGGTTTAACACAGGCTGGAGTTTAACCTGGCCTAACCTACCGAGGGCAGATGTCGACTGGGTATAAGTAGGGCACTAAACTGATAATTTAATGACAGTGTCGTTCTTACATGTCAGATTATTTTGTCTGTCTAATTTTTTTTATTTAGAATTTTTTCCTTTTCTTTTTTTTTTTCTTCCACTGTCGTAGTCTGTTGGTGCCTAGCTTGGTGACCTCTTGAGGGGGAAAATGAGAATGAAAGGAAAACTATAATCCCTTTGTGCAGATTTGATTGTCTGTTGGGCTCGTTATTTGGGGGGTGGGGGGGGGATTCTGTAGCTATGTAACATCAAGTGTGCTTAACATTCTCTTGTGAAACTCGGTATATCAATGGCTGCGTCTAAGAATGTGTTTCAAAACTGTTGTGAGACTGGGGGGAATAAGGCTTTGTACTCTTGTCATTGCACAGGTCTATCCAAGTCAAACCCTGGACAGATTTTGACAGATTTGCCTTGAGTGAGCCTCCTTTTGCCTCCAGCTTAAAATAAAATAAAATAAATGAAATTTGCAACCTGAGCAAGATCTTAAGTAGTTTGAGTACCTGGCCAGGTGGCTCAGTGGACAGCGCATTTGCTTTAGGTCAAGCCTTTGCTGTTCTAGGCTTCTCAGATTGAAGATCTAATCACTGAAGTGCTGCCCTCTGTCGCCGTGGCTGCTGATTGGCCTTCAGGACAAGCGCACCCTCATCCCACATCCCTCAAAAGCTCCCTCAGACCTGTCGCCTCTCTTAAGCACTGAACCTTAAGCAATTGGACCTTTGGTGACTTTTCTGCGATGTGTACGGCTGCTCCGAGAGTTTTGGTTGGCTCTTGGCTATTCCATGGTCGTTAATCTAACATGAGCTGGGTTTTTCCCCTTAGCAGCTGGATTGCGTAGCGGCGTTTAAGAACTGCTGTTTTATGGCAGCTCAGTGTTAGTTGGGGTCTAAGAGGATCGAGTGTGCAGACTGGGTATCCCTATTGTAAAAATGTGCCACTGGGCCTAGCCAGGGATATACAGCATGACAAGGATTCAAAGTCTCCCTTCCAACAGTTGTTTTTTTTTAAGGGGATGTGCAACGATCTCTCTTGAAAGCGATGGTGAAAAAAATGGTAAAATATTCAAATCGGAAGTGGCTTATGTGATATTTCTTTTAAACTGCACTTGTCCTGAAGGAGAGCGAAGACAAATATGACTGACAGGTTTTTGACGGGGATTAATTTAAAACCCCTGGTTTAAAAAGAAAAAGAAATGGTGGCAGGCCTCTTGTCTGTCGAGGGGCCTATCAGTGCTGTAAAGGGAACTTTGAGCCACGGTTGGAGCAGCGTTCTCTCCTGGTGGATGGACGGAGAGCGATTGGGTGGTTCTGTGACGCTTGTTCCAATGAAACGCTGGCGAGTCCCATTGGAAACGTTTCGCGACTGACCCGCTTGTTTTTGTCTTCTCTTGTATAAATTTGATCCTGCTTGAGTGCAAAGAGACATAATGGGGAAATTAATTTAAATACATTTTACTAATGGAGAACGACTTCCACTTCTGTGAAATTCCTGCCTGCTGACTCGACAGCAAGGTAACAAAAATCCAATTAACTTGCACATCCCCGTCCTTGTTGGATCTTTAGTCTTGTATGGCTGAAGATTTAAACATCTGAAAATTAATGCGTACAGATATCGTTTTAATTAGCATCTTCATTAAAATGCAATTATATAATAAAGAATTCCACTGCTTAACCAATCTTATCTAGCTTTTTTGCCGATTTCCTGTTGTGTGTACTGGATCTACATGCTGCTGAAAATCTGATAGTGATTAGTATGAGGTCTAATTTGTCAACATTGTACTGCTGCATGTGACTATACTGGCTCTTGAGCCGTCTGGTGAGGGTTGCAGATCAGGGCGGCTTCTGTTTGAGAGCTCCCTTTTCTCGACCACAGGCTCATCTTCTGCAGGTCGTTTTTGGATGGAAAATTGGTCCAATTAACAATTGATACTGTAAAGGACTATACCTGTATTGGTTTACCTCGTCGACCAGTTCAGTGTACAAATGGATTTCTAAAATGACTCTGAAGTACCATTCCCAGATTGGTCAACCAGCATGCTAATTGCAGACATCTCATCATGGTTGTAGAAAGATTGGTATGTGCTGTATGAAGGAGGAAAACTCCGAGTTTCATTTGTTGTTTTGTTTTTTTGGCGATGGGATTGTGGCAGACTCGAACCCCTGAGGTATAAATTCCCTGACGCAAACACCATTGATGCCTCCTGTAGGATATCTTCTTGTTTTCCGAGAGGACTGCTCCAGACGGCGTTCGTCAAATCAATAGTGGAGTTGTATAGTTTTTGTTTGTTTTTTTCTCCTTTTCCCTGAGGGACTGGGTGAGGAGTTGAATCAGTTTGCCCGGTCTGCATTGAGGATTGCACGCACAGTGCTCTGGGTGCCCTCAGTTTTGTAGGACAAGAAGTGTAAAAAAAATCGAATAAACCGAAGGGTCCGTTTTTACTAAATGTTTTGTTGTGCAGAACAAATGTTTTGTTGTGCACTCTGTAAACTAAATTTACTTGAGCCTAATCAAATCTTGCTGTTTTGTTCCCGATATTGGCCAGATTGTCTTGATTTCTGGTCTTCACAGTTTTATGCTTCACAAAGTAAAAGCCACCCTTGAATTTTCAGTAGCTACTCCTTTGCAGGACGTCTGGGCCTCAGTTCTGAATTCTAGATTGGGGTTTAATATAGACTCTAGTCTTAAACTTTTCCCTCTTTCTTGGGAAAACTAAGGGGCTAAAATAATTGTTATTGCTAACACGGATCCCAATACCAGTGTTGAGGGTAAACCCTTAGCGGGGAAAAAAAGAAAAAGCTCTTACCCTTTGCAGGTCCCAAGCAATCCCTTTGCTGAACTTGTTGGATAATGGACGGACAGACGGACTGGCGCGCTGCTCTGTCCGTGAGTCCAGCAACAAAGTCCAGCCGCCTCTTAACACCTGCCTTGTGTATAGATTGAAGGCTTCAGACTTCACCACTCAAATGAGATTTTTGCTTTCATGGTCTCACTGTTCACACACAGCAAATTGTTAATATATCTGGATGTCATTATTGTTTGCAACATAATTAAAAACAAATCTTTAAACGTTGTCCTCATCATTGGTTTCTGGTCGAAGTTCCTAATGCTAACATCGGAAAACTGCGTCATGTTGTACGGAAATGGCAGTTAGGAATTCTCCCATCTGTGCTTTTATCTTTAATCCCAGGAAAATATATTTTAGTTTCTTCTTATATTGACATTATTTTAAATGGAAATTATGAATGCTAGTTCCTATATCTGTAGCAAACGCCGTTTTAACTGTTAGAAATGTGAGGAAAAGGTCGGTTTTATTTCAAGGAAAATAACTGCTCTCGCGGACCACTGTACATTTTGTTCGTGCTACAGATTTGATTCTGGCTAGAATTATACTTGTACTCTGTGAATTCTGTCACATAACCCCCAATCAGGCCTGCCATCGGGGGTGGTTAAAGGGCACAGACGCTCCCTGCCCAAGGCCAAGGGGGGGCCCTTGCAAAGGTCTATAGTTGACCCTTAAATGGGATGAGGGGCCGAATTTGGAAAATGTTATCCCCCTGTCCGCAATGCGTGGCATTGTTTGGGAGTTGCACAAAGGGGAGCTGCAATCGTCTTGGTGAACTAGGTAATATTCTGTTTCTGCAAAACAGTCTTCGGCTTCATGCATCTGTGGCACTGGCTGAGGTATTTTCTGCTATTACTGCGACCTAACGTAAACCTATGGGAGACCTATGGCAGGTGAGATGGCGGCAGCAGGTGCAGTCTGTCCGTTAAAAAGACGTTTGGCTGAAATTATAGGAGCAATTTAACAATGGGCGTGTGGGTGGTTTCTCTAAACCATATCTCGGTCAGTTTTTTTACATTCAAATATCCTTTTTTACGTTTTGTTTTTGTTGCAGAGGCATGTCCTTGCAGTGTTCAATTAACATTTGATCTACTTTGGATATATTTTAATTTGGCAGCAATGTAAAGATACGTTTTAATTTTCAGAAATGTAAACTTAATGTCCGCTGCCGTTCGCCGAATGCACGGATCAAGAAAGGAACAACAAGACGGCACGTCACATTCATAATATTATTATTTAATCAGCTGTTATTTTAAATACACATGTTTATTTTCAATTTATAAAATTTGTCAGCTATCATTTTTTATAATTTGTAAGTTTTCTACTCAGTTGAAAACTGCGGGTGAAAGTAACTACGGATCCAAATTATACAGTCGCGCGAATCAAAACGTAAATTGCAGCGTAATCTCGTTATTTTAATATGTCAGTGGCACTCAGGTCACTCATAACCAAAACAAATATTTAATTTATTTAGCTTTTCAACCAACTTCCCTCCCTTTCACCCTTACGTTTTTTACCCCTCACGTCATATGGTATCGTATACGAGAGAGCTAGGCAAATGATTGACAGAAAATAAAAGTACTGTACTTTACGTATAGGCGTATTCATCCAAATAGAAGTCGGTCTAAAGACGCGACGGCTCAATTTAAATAAACACAATTAATGGGGTAAAAAGGCCATTATAGTATACACTTCCCAGCTATATTATTTATAACTTGCAAAGAAAATTTAGAAGAATATTTATTTCATTAAACAGCTGAACCATTATTGACTTGAAGTTAGATGGTATGGTTTAACAATCAATGGTTTGATATGAGATTACGCTGCAGTTTACGATTTTATTCGACGCGTTTGTTTCATTCGAATTTTTGTTACTTTCACCCCTCTCAGCTTGCAATAGTATGACCATACACGATTAAAAACTGCTGCCCGTGTGGTCGGTAATGACAATGTTATTTAGCGTATCATTACATTAACTACTTAGCATGATATCAAATTATTTTCTTTTGGCTAATCTTAAGAATTAGCTCGGCGATTTTAGAAAGAAGATGATCTGTCTGTGACTGCCAAAATATTTAAGTCAGTGCAGCTAAGCAACCAATATCTAACGTTACTTAAAACATTTTTCCCGCTGATGTAAATTATTTGGTGTGTTGGTACCCGGCCAATGTTCTATGTGTTGATTGAGTATTTCTGTTCTGCACCTGAAAATCCCCTTAAGAATGGAATAAACCAATGTGTTTGCAAGTATCCTCTTAACCAGTACCGTTTTTACACCGTTTTTTTTACATCTAGAATTCAGTGCAGGAAGATGAGTGGTTTTCTTTGTAGTTCAGACCCGATCCTTAAGGAGATTAACTTGTCAGCATGAAGGCAGAAGACCATGCTGTTTTTACTATCTCACTTTGAGATAGTCCAGCACTGTATTATGTTGTAATAAGACAATAAATACTCACAGCTTTTTCTGAAAGATTTATGTTAATAACACGCATTGGACTAAAATATTATTCTATATTAAACCGGAAAGGAAGACTTTGATCATTAAAAACCACAACGGTTGCTAAGGCTACCCAACGAAGGTGATGTAAACAAAGTAGTTTTAAATCAGTGGTGTGGTTACCTTTTTACATCACTCTCCAAATGACATTGTGGGAATTGCCTGGGCATGATCCTCACTAGATGATTCTCCCACATATTAACATACACAGAACAGCTATATACTCACGTTAGAAACACGTTACGGTGTCATCACAATCTATGGCTATGCTAAAGGTACAGTAATGATGCTGACTACTGCTATTACAGTGTTTAACATGAAACCTTTCTATTGTCTTGTTATTCCAAAAAATGCGTCATAAAATACAAAAGCTTATGGCCAATGCCCCAACCTATAACCTTGAAGTCCAAAGCCGTTGGCGTTTTTAACACTCTAGAATATGAAAAAAATGTTTAAACGTGATGTTTAATTGCGCCTTCGCCCAATCCGCAACAAAGTAATGGACCAATCCATTGGATGTGGATATTTGGGTGGAACGTTCGTCCTTTCTTGCATGACCACTTGGCAGAGTCCTGGTTCTGGTCTGTGTGCAGTTCCAGGGCCCCAGTTCTGGTTTGTGAGCAGCTCCAGAGCCCCGGTTCTGGTTTGTAAGCAGCTCCAGAGCCCCGGTTCTGGTTTGTAAGCAGCTCCAGAGCCCCGGTTCCGGTCTGTGAGCTGTTCCAGAGCTCCAGTTTTTGTTCAGTGGTATTACCAAAGACGATCGTTCAGCCTGGGTTGCCATCTTCCTCACATTACTTTTGTTTGCCTGGCACCACAGCGGCAGTACTGGCAGGCGGCCGTGCTGGTCATCACCTGTAGCTTTCTCAGTTTGATCTTTTGTTCTGTAGGGTAAGGCATTGAGAATACTGTTAGATCCTCCTTTTTGTGTTTTCTTGTGAGGAAAAGCGATCAATAGTTTTTCTGATGCTGCTCCAATGTCCTGATGAGATTTCAGCTCTGATTGAGACGGTCGTGTCCTGCTGTGACGGTCGATAAAACCTGGCACTGTGGGTGTGGTCAGAGGAAAAGGTTGTTTAGCGGTGCAGGGTGCCAGAAAATCACAGTTACGAGCAGTGCTCTATGTTGTTTTCAGAGTTGTACCGTTCCCAGGAGATTTGGCCTTCTGTTTCCTAGTCCCATGCGGACTCTACAATGTCTTGGTACCGCAGGAAGTTCCCGAAGTGATCTGCTCAGGACAACCTGAAAGACAAACATCAAGACGGCGCTATAACTGGAACACAAGCCAGGTTACACTGAAGTGTCTGCTGTTCATTTTATTTCATGGTCAGTTTAGGAGAGTGCGAGACAAGCAGGGCGTAAAAGGGGGGCAAAATATCTCCTAACGATGCGTCCTGTTTAATGACCATAAAGTGCAGATGTGTCCCAGTATGTTGGAAAGACGAGGGTGAATGTAAACTCGGGGATTCTGATTGATCGGAAAGCACCCCTTCCCTCTCGACTCTTCTTATGCACCAGTTGGGGTCTGCTGTGCTGTTTGGTTACTTCCTCCGCCACTTCGTTCCTATTGGAGCTCGTTTCTCGACAGAGCCCTCGCGCGGATCACCGTAGCCTCTTCTGCCCCTGGTTGTCTGCCATTTCCTGCGCTCTACCTTCATTGGAAGCAGGTGCACCACTCCAGCGTGGAGGGGTAGTGGGTCAGGGTACCGGAGAGAGATCGCGGCGCGTTCATCAGAGGGCTGCGCTCGAGGGGGGCTTAGAGGCCCGCGCTAGCTTACAGTCAGATCTAGGCAAAAGGAAGCGCTTTCCTGGGAGACACCGGCGCTTACTGCCGGAGCATCACTGACGCCACGGGGCAGGACTGGAGTGAGAATTGGGACCTGGTGTTTCTGAGAGCCCAGAGCCTCAGCTGCGCTCTGCGTCCTGTTGCATTCCTCAGGACTGGAGTAGACTTGGCCGCCTTGGGTTGTCCTCCAAACATTAAAACACACACACACACGCACAAACACACATTTTCTGTCTGGCTAGGGAAGGGGTGGGGGGCGCCTGTATACTAGACTGATTAGATAAACTGCTTGTTTGATTTGGCAGTCATAGAAAATTATTTATGTATGCAACCAACCATCCCGGCACTTTTTTTTGGGGGGGGGGGTAATTTCTCATTCTGTCTTTTTTGAAGAGAAAGAAAAACTGATAAAAGAAGCTAGAGAGCTGGCGCAGAGTGGCAGGTGGAGAGGGTTAGTTCAACTCTCGCTGAGCTGGAGAAAATCAATCAGTAATTGGAATACAGGGACACAAAATAATGTAAATTGGGGTAATAGCCCTATCAGACAGCTCTGTTCTCTATTAAGTATCCTATCTCAAAAGCGGATTTTGTGTTCGCTGGCAATCCTCCGCAGATAACAGAGGGATGCAGTTTTTCCTCTTGTGTTTAAACCTAAACGGCAAATCTGGTCTTTTGTGTCTGTCGCTTTGCATGCCATTGCGTTAGCTTTCACACTTCAGTTCCTGGTCAGATAGCACATGACACCGCAGCCACGCTTGGTTCGGTGTATTTTCCGACTGTAATCCTTGCATAGGAAGACGTGGGGCCGTGGCCGGAGATGGGGGGGTAGGGGCATTGGCTTGGCGGGTGTGCGAACGGGGGCTATCTGTGGGCACAAGGTAACGAGCGCTGTCTGCGCGTGGGCACAGCAGACGAGGCCGCATGGCGGAGCAGACGCAGAAGGCTGCCGGGATCAAAGCGGCCGCGGGCGTCTAGTGCACCAGCACCGCGCCGCCTCAGCAGGGCAGGTCATTAAGGGCAGGTTTCGTCGCTGTGGAAGGTCCTTTGGCGTGCAGAGAAAGGAAGTGGATAGAGGAAGCAGAGAGCCTGAGATTTTTTATCATTTTATTATTCTAGCTTTTTGACGTTCCCACCGCCGATATCACCACACCCGGGGATTGGGTGGAGCCTTCAAGGCTGATCAACGAGAGCTGCTCCATCTGGCTGTGCAGATTCCGCTGGGAGGTGTGGCATGAAACAGCGCCCGCATCTCCCAGACCTTTCCCTTTGATTCCTAATGATCTTTTTTTTCCTCCTCAGTCCTCAGTCCTCAGTCCTCAGTCCTCAGTCCTCAGTCCTGGGGCATACAGAGACACACAAGCACACACAA